>PVHY01007161.1:0-69321 GCA_004024945.1 Uropsilus gracilis
AACAAGTGCTGGCGAGGATGTGGAGAGAAAGGAACACTCTTACATTGCTGGTGGGAGTGTAAACTGGTCCAACCTCTATGGAAAGGTGTGTGGAGGACCCTCAAATTAATGAAAATGGATCTACCATTTGACCCAGCAATTGCTCTCTTGGGAATCTACCCAAAAGAGACCTCAATGTGGGTACAAAGGGACACCTGTGTCCGAATGTTTACCGCAGCACTATTTATAATTGCAAGGACATGGAAGCAACCCAAGTGTCCCAAAACAGATGACTGGTTGAAAAAAATGTGGTATTTATACACAATGGGATACTACTCATCAATTAAGAATGACAAATTAGACGACTTCTTGACAACATGGATGTACTTAGAAGAAATCATACTAGCAGAAACAAGTCAAAAAGAGACAGAAGCCAAATGGTCTCACATATTGAAGAAAAATAAATAAATAAAAGCCATGAGGAAAAGACAAAACAGGCTGAGCACCAAACTGAAGCACACAATGGATAGAAGGGAGAGGGGGAGAGGGAAGGGGGGGGCAAATCCCTGGGATTGCAAAGATGTGAAATTTACATATAAATAAAAAAATATTCAAAAAAAACATTAAGTATGCAATTAAGTATGCAATATATAGATGCATATATTTTAACTAATTTAAAAAATGATTATATACAGTTGGGTTGGAGGAGTTGAAAGTGCCCCTGGACTGCCTGGGTCTAGAAGAGGGCCCCCAGCACACCTCTGCTGCAGCTTAGACTGCTGGCTGGGATGCAGGAAGTGCAAGTCCCCTGCCACTAGGGTCTTGAACTGGGGGACCTGGCTTCCTCCCTCATGGGGGGGGGGTGATGGAGGCTGGGCAGATCCCCAGGGTCCTGAGTTGGGAGAGGATATTTGTAGGTCCTACCTCATAGGCCTGGCCCTTATCCAAGCTGGACTGGGAGTAAGGGTTGAGGCCCCCTCAAAAAGTCTGGCCCTTTGGTGAGCCCCCTGGTAGGGGAGAGGATAGTCCTATACCACCAGGGTCTCAGGATCTCGGGGTCTTAGGGGTCTTGGGGCTGGAGGCCCTGGTCTCCACCCTTTCAGAGTCCAGGGGTAGGAGTGGAGCACACCCAGGGGTCCTGAGCTGGGAGAGAGGATTAGTAGGCTCTGCCTTCCAGCCCAGCCCAGCGAGCTAGTTGGGCTGGAGGTGGTAGCTGAGTTCCTTTCGAATGGTGCACGCCCTTGGAGAAGAGTTCCAGCACATCCCTGCTGTGGCCTAGGCCGCTGGCAAGGGTGGGGGTGGGGGCAAGGGTGAGTCCTATCCCACTAGGATCTCAGGTTCTCAGGGTCTTGGGTCCAGGGATCTCAGGCTGGGGAAGCTGGTCTCTGCCTCCACGTGGGCAGGGGGTGGGTGCAGGCTGGGGGGGTCCCTCCTCTACATTACTCCAACCTCAATCAGACTTGCACTAGGAATGAAAAACCAGTCTCTCCAGCTGCACATATAATGGAGAGGAAAAGAAATAATAACAGCCCTGGATACACTCATACCTGGGTAGGACAAGCAACATATCAGGAACCACTGAGACAAGAAGGTGAAACCAACCATTGAGGTGACCTGTCACATTTTTCTAACCTGCATCGTCTCTGGGGTTGGAGAACCAAACACCTGGTCCACAGTTATCTGCAATGTGAATGAGGCTCCCTCCTTTACCAAGCAATGGGGAAGAAAGCCACAATCATGTGGATGTGACCCCATGACAGAACTGCTAACACAAGAGAGGAGAGGAGTGGAACCAACCACCTGGGGAAGTCTGTCCCCAGCAAGGAACACCTCCACTGCCAGTGACTGGGAGTTGGATTCCCAAACCAAGATATCAAAACTGTACGGCACAGAATCAGCAACACGAGATACCAGGAAGGATCCTGAGACCACATATTTGCTCTATAACAAGTTCCTGATGTGCTCGGCCTGACTATCTGCCTCAGTTACTCCTGGAGATCCAAGCAGCCTCATCTGTTGCTGTCCAGAAGTGCAAGTCTGTACCCATGAAAAATAAAAGAACATAGTTCCAGAAAAAGGAAAGACCAGTATGCCAAACATGGACCAACAAATTGCAATGAGAGGAGTTGGAATGACCAGAGGGGGTAAGAGGTAAGGGGGGGAAGGTTGGGGGGGAGGAATAAGGTTTATAATACAGAAGGGAGAGCCAAACCTAATGGGAATGACAGCCATACAAATATGACCACTATTACATGAAAATTACAAAATAGAAGTTAAAATAAATGATTGCATAAAATGTGCATAATAGTACTGTTGGGCCTGTAACACATGGAGATATATTTGAAAATAACAATAAAGGAGGTAGATGAGAGTAAAGCTGTATTGAAATAAGAAAATTAGAAGAGATAAGTACTAAAACTCAGAGGCACAAATAAAAAGAACGGGAAATTTTAAATAAGAAGCTATGGAAGCCCATCTCAGAGATGAGAAACTTGTAATTTAATCTTTTTACAAGTTAAGCTCTTTGCCCCTTGCAGGAGGAACAAACTGGGAGCTGACCTGAATAACCAGGGGACCCTAGGAGCTACGCCCTAGGGTCGTAAAGTTATGAACTGCATCATTATTAAAAAAGATTTAGGGGCCCAGTCGTCAGATTTTTTTATTTTAATTGTAAAGGACAAATTCACTGTAAAAAAATCACTGAAACGTTAGTAATGAGCTCGAGGCCAGGAGAACTTGATAAACTAGATAAGCTTTACAGCCAAGAAATAATCTTGGGTGACCTGTAACCAACTTAGTTATCATGATTCCCTAAAAATGATTGCTTAGGAATGTTTAGTAGTATCTAATGATAATCTATTTTCTGTTGAGATATTGATTTCTGTCTTCCACTGAGATATTGCCCTCACGTGCTCATAAAATGCCTCTCCTCATAAAATGTTATTCTTTTAAACACTATAAATGCTGCCTAAAAATCTTAAATAAAGTAACAGATTCCACTGCTCACTGAGTGTGTGTCTCTGTTCACGAATCGCCGGCCCTGTGGTTTTTCCTACCCAGCTAAACTCTAGTTCCCTGCGGCCTTGCCCTTGCTCGGCCGGTCCGTGGCAAGAAGCCAAATATAAGAAGCTATAAATTTATTCTTGCTTTCCTTGTTTCTCTCAGCAGCTTTAAAAGTCCTAAGACTATAAAACATTTTAATTATAGTAGTGCATTTTTGAGTCTGTAATATACATAATTTATATAATAATAAAAGCACAAAAAGGAAGAAGAGTAAATAGAGCTTTATAGGAATAATATTTCTATATCTCACAGAAATCAAATTGCTATAAATCTTAAGTAGATTCTGGTAAGTTACTAAGTACATGGTAAGCCTTAAGACAACTACTAGAAGAGAAAGCATAATGTTTTACCCATGAGGGGACAGATAATTTGGGTGCTTGACTGGGAAACTATATTCTTTCTCTCCTTTTCTCTTTATTGTACACAATCGTATTAAAGTTATTTTCCATTGAAGGTGTCATGCCCCACTAAACAGGGTTGGCCCAAAGCAGGACTGAGATTCAAAAGACGATGGGGAGCCACTAAAAGAGCCAGGCAAGTCTAGAAGGAAAAGAGAAAAATCAAAAGCCAACTCAAAATAAAGGCCACTACTGTCAGCCCCCACCAAGGGTCTCTAATCCACATCTGTTTCATTCAAGTGTCTCCTTCCATGTGCCTCAAGTCCCTGGTACAAGTCCAAGGCCAAAAAGCAATCATAGCTTCTTCATATGTCTCTCTGCTCCATAAGCCTCCTCAGGTCTCCTTGATCTTCCTTCCTTTCTCCCAGACTTTACTTGCTTCCCCTTCCTTTTCAGCTCCAACCTTTCTTGGGTGGGGCAGGGAACCCAGAAGCTTCCCTTTCCCTGAGGATTACCCTGTTACAGTCCTAGTGATTTTAGTATAGAGAAGCTATGCCTACATGTCACTTCAGGTATATGTTTTATTTACAAGTATCTTTGCATATTCTTTGGAAATATATGAAATGGGGAACTTTTTAAATAATTAATGTTAGAAGACTGCTTTTTTTCCCTTTTCATTTTTTTAAAAAATTTCTTACATAGATAAATGGTTGCTGGGATTCCTTCCCTCCCCCCCCAACCCTTGATTGCCCATCCATTCACTCAGACTCCTCTCTCGTTGTTTGATAATTTATGTTCAGCCCATAGGTCTCTTCCTTTTCTGTGGTTGTGTCTGTTTGACAGGTGAGGGACTATGTTCCCGATACACAGCATTCTGTGTCGCTCGGCAGCCTGTCCGTGCTCATTTGAGGTTTAACAATGTCTTTTCATTGCTGGCTGCCCAGTCCAGTCTATTCTCCCTGTATATCCATTGCCTCTTCACCCCGCAGCTCTGCCTTCCAGCTTGGGGGGCCTTACTCCCAGTCGTTTTCTGTAATAATGAGGTTTCTCAGTGAGGGTAGGCATCCACCAATGGCCTTTGTGGATGATCTCCACTATCTCCCTTTGCAGATTTGTTGTGGAACCAATTCCCTAACTCTGTGGACTTCCTCTCCCATGGTATGAGGAGGGGCTCCTTGTTTTCTTGAGTGGCATATCCTGAAATGGGGTCTTGGCTCATCCATTCCTGATGAGTTTGTAGGTATACTTCAGTGATAGGTCTTCACTATGGTTGTCTCTCCAGTCCATCATATTCTCCAGTCCATCATGTTCCTGCATCCTGCCCATTGTATTGGCAGGATCCTTATCTGGCCCCTCATGATCTGGTCCCTCATGCAGTCTATGTCTCTGTTTGCAATGCTTGTTTTTCTTATTCCTACTGAGGACTAAGTGGCGTGAGAGTGAAATGGCAAGACCTCCACCCCCCCACACCCTCCCACCCTGTTTTCTGTGACCCTGAGTGGATCTTATCTTGCCCGCACTATGGTCCGGTACGGGTCTCCCAGGCCAGCCCCCAGGCCCTCCTACCGGTCAACTTGGTAGCAGAGGGTGCTCGATGGGTGCACAATGGGTGCAGCTGCCAGCCAGCGGGCATGTGCCAATCAGGGCATGCGTGGCCCCCACAGACCAAACTAGTTGGAGCTTCCCAAGCCAGCGCCTAGGCCCCTCCTGCCACGAAAACGCCAAGTGGAAGGAGCCCAGTGCCCGTGGGGTGGGGCAGCTGCTTGCTGAAGCAATGGTGGCTCCCATGTGGGCCTCCCAGGGGCCGTTGTTTTCCCACACCCAGGGCCTGTTCGGGTCTCCGGGCTAGCTCCTGAAGCCCTCTTACCAGTCATCTTGATGGCAGAGGGTGTTCAGTGGGTGCACAATGGGTGCAGCTGCCAGCCAGAAGACGACTGGCAGCTATGGGCACATGCCGATCAGGGTCAGTAGACTGTTTTTAATGGCATTTGGGTACACGGAATTTTTTACAGATTTGTTAAGAGTAAATTCTTTGACTAAATTTGAAAATAACACAAGTAAGGATGCCAGGATAGTATAATTAGAAGTGTTCCAGTCCTCAGCTATATACAATCTATGACAGCCATATAAAACATTTTAGCCATTCAGTGTCACCAGTGATGACGAACTCTCAAAAACAGCCCATAATTCTGCAGTAACAGACTTAACTTGCTTAAGTTCCTTACAAAGAAAACTGAACAATGGAACTCAAGCAGGTAACAGATTAAAAGAATGTTAAAATGGATTGAAACCTAATATTGTTTCTTAAAACCTAAACTATAAACAGACAAAATACTTAACTTCCTTACTCAAACTGAAAATAGTTACTTTAGTGTAGAGGCAGGACAGAGATGGGTAGTGCTTATAGATAAACTTTCTGCTATCATGAGAGGATTATTAGTTTAAAAAAATGGTGATACTTTCATCAATAAAATTAAACTTATATTCTCAAGCGATATAGTCATATCCAACCTGCCCCTGAGGGGTTATATGAACAGGATGAATATATTAAAGATTTTCTGATGAAAGTGTTGAACAAAAATTATAATCGACACTTTCACTGCTCTTATAATATGCAAGCATGACATATATAATATTTGGTTCTCTCTGCAATAATGCTGTGATATATGCAGATAAGAACTATGCTTTCAGATGTAGAAATCCAGGTTTAGAGAACTTAAATAATGTGATTTAAGAGCACAGAGTAATCTTAACAATTGAACTGATATTTTTTACTTTGGCTCCTAATGCCATGTTGTTGTACTCTAGAAACTCTGGAAGTATCCAAATCTTCCAATTAAAATTTAGTAGCCAAAAAAATGGGATGATAAAAATGAGCAACATAGTAAAGTCACTGGATTTTAATTTACAATATCTGAATACTATGAAAAATTTTAATGTCATTTAAAACTGCTTTACTTTATAATAAATGAGTTAACCATAGTTATGGCTTCAACTGAGAAAATACAATAAAGGGGACAAATCTTTATAAATTGAGTTTTTTTACAACAGTGAGCATCATTCTACCAGGCCTACAAAGAACTGTGAATTTCAACATCTTTCTTAGATTGCAGTAAAACAGTTCCATAAATGTAAAGAGATCAGGATAAGTTAAATTTATCTGCAGCTATTTAACTTGACCATCCAGTCTCTTAGAAATGTACTTAGAAAAAGACCATGGTACCATTACAATAAGAATAAAATTTTCACTTGTGCTGAGCATAAATATGTTTGGAATGTCCAGGAAGCAGTCAAATCTTGTGTTCTAAGTACATTAAAGACTCAGTGAGTCCAACTTCAGGGCTTTATGCCAGTGTGAAAATGCAGTAGCCTGCCCTAGGCCTCATTGCTGCCTGCCGACAGGAAAATAAGAAAAATTTGATTTTGCCCTTACATTGAGTAGACCAACATTTCATGTGCATTTCCAACTGAATTATTGGTTAATTACCTCAGCAGCTTGTATAAATGGTAGGAGGACTAGTATGATATTTATTTCAGAGGCAAAGCAGGAAACCCTGACACTTGTTGTAAGGTAAGTAGTCTGCATGAATGCCTCCATGGTATTTTTTGACACAGGCCGAAATCAGAAAAAAAACTAAGTTTAGTACAAACATGAAAGAACAGGATTGTTTCAGTTCTGGTTGTTTCACTTGCAATCAACAGGGGAAAAGAGATATAATGACTTCTTTATCATGTTCTTGATTATGGGGTAGTGACTAAACAAAATCATAAAGAAAAGATGAGAAAAATACCCATATTGCCACAGTCCTTCTCAAATTACAAGAGTTCTAGCTACATACGTTATTATTGCAAGGGAATATTTAGAAAATCTTCAATTTCTTCTAGTAATAAAGGTGTCAGTACTTTTCAGTATTCATGACTCAAATAGAGCAATTATTTCCAAAGCAGTTTCAATTTATATACTAATCAAAATCTACAGAATGCCAGACTGTAATGACCTACCATACACATCACATACATTTATTTTTTTAAATCATTATCAGGTTTTTTTTTCACATAGTTTCTTCAACTTTGACTTAATACCCAGTTGATCATTTCCCTGGTACTAATCACATCTTTAACAAATCATACATATGTTATCCTTAGCATGTTTTCACTAATTACAAAATACATTCCCTGCAAATATAATATGCAACTATGAATTACCTGGGAAAACTCCCTTTTGTTTCCCATGGACTCATTCATGGGAATGCTTTTTGGCTAGAGGTCATGTTTTATCTACGCATTTATGCATTTGTCATCTATTTTTTCACTGTTGTAAACTTTGGTTTACAACACTGTGAAAGATATAGAAGCATAGAGTGACACATCTTCAAATGTATATCATCATTACAGGTCCATCTCCCTTTACCATAATTGAGTACCCACCATGCTCCCTACTCACAACCTCCTTCTAAAGTCTCAAATATGAAGGCAGATATTTAGGGGTGGGGGGTGTGTTGTTTTTGTATACTACTTTTTTTTGTTTCTTTATATTCCATATATAAATTAAATCATCCAGCATTTTCTTGTTCTCTTTCTAATTGCACTTAGCATAATCACCAATAGTTCCATCCAAATTGTTGCTTTTTTTGCAGCAGTGTTCCACTTAGTATGTATATATTATATTATATTAATTATATTATTTTAATTATATTATATTAATTATATTATATTAATTATATTATATTATATATTATATTATATTATATTACACATCTTTATTCACTCATCTTTCTATAACTTGGCCATTTAAATAGTTTTGCAATGGTCATACTAGTATGTGTATCCCTTCAAATAGGTGTTTTTGTATTCATTGGATAGATATCTAGACAAGGAATTGGTGGATCAACTGGTAGATCTACTTCTAATCTTTATAAAAAACCTCCATACTACTTTTTTATAGAGGCTGGATCAGTAAATATTACTAAAAACAGTACATGAGGGTTCCCTTTGCTCAAGTCCCTTGCTAACACTATGGACATATTCATAAAGGGCTATCATCACAGGTTTAGGGTGGAATTGCATAGTGGGTTTGACTTTTTTCCTGATAAGTGATAAAAAAATTTTTCACATGCCTGATAGCCATCTGTATGCCTTCTATATCCACTTATCTATCATTGGTACTTAGGTGATTTCCATAACTTGGCTATTGTAAGATTTATGCAGATCTTCTGCCCATCTTCTTAAACTGGGTTTTCTTGAGTTTGTGAGTTGTTTGTAATACATGGATATTAGCTAATTTGTCAGGTGTAACATACATAAATATTTTGTCCCATTTAGAATGGTATCTTCATTTCAATAATCATTTTTTTCATTGTGAATAAGCTTTTAAGTTTCATGAAGTCACATTTCCCTTTGCTTTTTTATTCCCTTGTCATTGGATTAGAGTCCCAAAAAACATCCCTGAAGTCAATGTTGCAGAGCACTTTGCCTGTCTTATATCTTACAGCTTTAGGTCTTATATCCAAGTTTTTGACCCATTTTGAGCTAATTTTTGTGTATAGTGTGAAATAGCGGTCTAGTTTCATTCTTTTGTTTGAAGTTCTCCACTTCTTGCAACTCCATTTGTTGAAGGGACTTTCCTTTTGTAACTAACTGGATGCTCTTGGTTCCTTTGTTATCAATTAACTGTCCGTGTAAGTGTGAATTTATTCCTGACCTAAATATATTGCATTGTTATGTGCATTTTTCTTCCATGCCATTCTATTTTGACTACTAAAGCTTTATAGTAAATTTTTAGGTGTAGAAGCATAACTTCATTCAATTTTTTCAGGATCGCCTTGGATCATTAGTGTCTTTTGTTGTTCAATAAAAAATTGCAATGCTTATCCTAATTCCTTCAAAAAATGCCACTAAAATTGACAGAGATTACACTGAATCTATATATTGCTTTGGATTAGTTGCCTCTTTTCACAATGTTAATTCTTATTATCCGTTAAAAAAAAGAATATATTTCTTAGCTCCTATTTCTTTTAATATTGTTTTATAGATTTTTGGTACAGGTCTTTCACTACTCTTTACCACCTATGTTAAGTTTATTCCCAAGTATTTCATTCTATTTGATGTGAGTGTAATGGGGTTGTTGCCTTTCTTTCTTTCTTTTCTAATTTTTCTAATTTGCATATAGTGATACAACCAACTTTTCTATATTGACTTTGCAGATTGCCTCATTACTGTACTGATTCAGTGTCCTTTAGTAAAGACTTTAGGGTTTTCTGTCTACATTAGCATGTCATCTGTAAATTGTGAGAGTTTCATTTATTCTTCATTCCCAATTTGTATTCCTTATTTGTTCTTCTCTTGCCTAATTGCTCTAGCTAGGACATCTAATGCCAGGCTGAATAGTACTAGTGAAAGTGGACATTCTGATCTTAGAGGAAAGTTTATGCCATTCAGTATGACATTAGTTGTGATTTGACATATATTGCCTTAATTATGATGCAGCATGTTCCTTTTATCCCCAATTTATTAAAATGTGTCATTAATGCCTTCTCTGCATCTACTGTCATGATATTATTTTTATCTTTCCCCTTTTTGATATAGTGAATTACACTGGTGCGCATATGTTGAAATTGTCTTATTTTTCTGAGACAAATCCCACTTGGTCATGATGCATGATCCTTTTAATGTACTGGTGAATTCAGCTCACTAACATTTTATTGAGGATTTTTTTATAGGTATCATAAGTGATACTGAATTGTAGGTTTCCCTTTTGTATGATACCCTTTTCTGTTTTTAGTATCAGATTAATTTTGGTCCATAAGACTGTCTGGAAGCATTCTTTCTATCAATATATTGGAAAAGTTTGAGTGTAAGTGTTAGTTCCCCTTTGAAGATTTACAAGAATTCATTGTTTCTTGGGGAGACTTTTGCTAATTGTTTCAGTTTCCTTGGTTGTACTTAGTCTGATAGGTTTTCCATTTTTCAGTGATTTAGTCTTAATAGGTTGTCCATTTCTGCCATATTTTCTAATTTGTATATATACACGATGGAATATTACTCATCAATTAAAAATGACAAATTTGACAATTTCATAACAACATGGATGTATTTAAAAGAAATCATATTAGCAGAAACAAGCCATAAAGAAAAAGGCAGAAACCAAATGGTTTCACTAATATATGGGATATAGTGAAAAAAAATAAACAAAAGCCTTGAGGAAAGTCAAAACAAGCTAAGCACCAAAATGAAGCACACAACTATGAGCAGGAGGGAAAGGGGGGGAAGGGAAGGGAGGATGGGGGGGCAAATCCTTGAGATTACAATGTTGTGAAATTTATATATAAATAAATTTTTAAAAAAAGAATTAATCATAACTTCTTATGATCCTCTATATTTCTGATATGTCTGCTGTAACTACTTGATTTTAATTACCAAAATTTTCTCCCATTTTTTTAAAGGAAGTTTAGTTAGAGGTTTGCCATTAGCCAGTCCAGCCATCTGTGTGTACACCACTCCAGGCCACAGTCTCCAGGTATTTCTCTCTACCCACCTAGTGTTAGATGAAGTGTAAAACTTCTTAGTGTCCCTCTATTGAAGTGTGCACTGGTCTCTGATACTCAAGGGGTGCTCAAGTCCCATGCCTTTCCACAAGATCTTCTTACTGCAATGTCCTTCTGCCTAATTGTTAGATGCTATTTCTGAGAGTGAAACCAGGAAATACCTCCATTGCTGTCTTGAAGAACTCCCATCCCCATGTATCTGTACTATCTCCTTCCTCATCTTTCCTCATTTTCTAATTCTCTCTCTTCCTCCCTCTTTTTCTCTCTCCATTTAACTCTCCTTTTAATTATTCCTCTACTATGTCAGCATGAATGCTTGTTCCTAGAGTTCAGCATAACAAAAGTACAGTGAGCCTGGATGCCTGAGTTCTACTCAGACTTTCAGGAAAAGTTATCCAATGCAGGTTCAAATATTCCTAAGGATTATGACTCAAATTATACATATCATTACAGCAGATTCCCTAGTAACCCTTGTAACTCTAAAAGTTGTTGTGGTTCATTTAACTAAGATGAAAATATTCAAGTAGATCATTATTCATATTAGGAAAATGAAGACATTGTTATAAGTTAGTTAAACAATTGTTTTTCTTTATTAGATCTTTTACTTAATCTGTGGGAGATATGGTCACAAACTTGACTTTAAGACAATGTAAAGAAACAGTAATTTAGATAGTATCGTATCTTCATAGTGATTAACAAATTAAACAAAATATAAAAGAATTTGACTTTCAATAAGGGTGTCAAAGCAAATCAATAGGGAACAATATATTCAGAAAGTGTTTGGATAACTACATATTTCTATTGAGGGCAAAGGTGTATGAGGCAAACCCTTACCTCATACAAAAGAGAAAGATTATTTGAAATGTAACATAAAATATAAAATCCACAAAGTTATTAGAGGAAAATATAAGAGAATATCATTATGAGTTTTTGGTTAGGCAAAGATATTTTTAGACAGGACAAAGAAAGCAACAACCATATAAAAATCTTGAAATTCAAAATGTCTACTCATCAAAATACCTTGTTATTGCTATGAAGGAAAAGCTAGAGAGTAGAATATTAATAATATGTATATCAGAAAAGGAACTGCTACTGAGAATGTAAAAGGAGCTCTTATAATTCAACAATAAAAATACAAACAACCCAAGGAAATAGAGGCACAAGAGTTGAACAGACACTTCATAGAAAGAAGATATAGAAATGGTTAATAAACACATGCGAAAATTATCAGCACTGTTTTCAGAGAAATGCAAATTAAAAGCACAGTGAGATATATCTATATAAACATCATCCTATATAAGGATAAAAAGACCAACAAAGTTGGAAAGATTGTTGAACTACTGAAACTCTCATACATAGTTGATAGTAACATAAAAGAACACTTTGGGAAAACTGTTGCAGATTTTCATGAATCTAGGCATATATCTTTCCTATAACCCAACAGTTCCACTTCTAGGTGTTTATCTAAGAGAAATGAAAACATTGGTTTACAAAAGACTTGTAATATAATATCCAGGAACTGGAAGGAGTTGAGGTATGCATCATTATGACAATGAATAACCATGATAAATTCATACAACAGAATCTGACTCCATTATTAAAGAACTGGAACACAGATTAATCTCAGAAATAACATAAGTGTGTAATTCTTACATAAAATGACAACTATTATAAGGTGTCATTCATCTAAAATACTAAAACAGGTGAGATGATTCTGTGGTGGAAAAATGATAAGAACAAAGGTGTCTCCAGTAGAGTACAAGGGAATTGGGGCTGGGTAGGTAATGGGTAGTGATTTTCTGATGTTAATATTCTATACCATGATAGTGGAATGGGATACCCAAGAGGTACACCCACTGCTCAAAACTCAGTAAATGCACATTTGTGACTTATGCATTTAATATTTGATATCAAAATAAAAATCTATACACAAATATTAACTATATACTAATAACAGTTACTAGGTTAGAGAGAAATGCATATTCCTGCAATTGGTATGTTTTACACTAATAGCTTATTGAGATAGGATTTCCATACAGTTCACTGGTTTTCAGTATATTGAGTTTTACAATCATTATCACAACTGACTTTAGAATATTTTTATCTCTCAAAAAGAAAGGCTGTAATTAGTCACTCCTTGTTCCTCCTATAATCCACTCCTGGCCCAGGCAACCATTATTCTACGTTCTATCTAACAGATATGCCTATTTTGTACATTTTATATTAAAATTTTATATGAATTAAAATTTACATCTGATGGAAGGTTCATTTACAAAAATGATTCCAAGTTTTCACTACTACATGTAGACTCAACACCATTTTGGTAATAAACTTTCTTCTGTCTAATTGTCTTGCACCTTTGTCAAAAATCAATTGACTGTAAAAATGGTTCATTTCTAGACTCTCAATTCAATTCTATTGATCTCCTGCATAGGTAATGGCAATCTTGATTACCATAACTTAGCAGTAAGTCTTAAAATTGAGAAATTTATTTCCTTCAACTTTTTTCTCTTGCAAGATTGTCTGTCTCTTTTGGGTATCTTGACGCTCCATATGAATTTTAGGTCACCACAATTTCTGCAAAGATGCTAGTAGCAATTTGTGTGTAAACTGCATTGAATCATTATAGCAATTTGTGAAGTATCACCATCTTACCAATAGTAATTCTCCTGATGTGTAATCACCGGATAATGTTCCATAATTTACTTTAAAGTCAATGAAATAACTAATATGGGTTAATGAATAATTGATGCAATAAAAAACTGACACAGATAAAACATTATAGCAAATTTAATAGCAAAATCTAGACAGAACCTCCACAAGTAGCCAACTGTAAAATTCAACGTTGCTCCACAAGAACTATAGTATTGAGTTGGAATCTCTTCCATATTGTCAGCTATCCTGGGTCTTGTTCACTTGTAATTGATACCTTCCACACACTCAACCATGCTGATTACACAATATCTAGACTAACAAACTATATTCTGAGAAAAACTGCTGCATATCTTGGTTTCATTCTATTCTTTAGGTTCTTTACATATTCATCACACATCTGACACATCTGACTATAAAAAAAAAAGCAAATGTGATATTTCAATTAACCTCACTGAAGAAGGCTTGTTCCTTCTCTCTTCTCCCTGCTTCTCAAATAATCAAAGAGAAATACAAGAACTCAACAAGAATTTGATGATTGCCTAGTAGAAAAAAAAGAGAATCTAGGCAGAATGTTTTCTGCAAATGGTCAAACTATCAAATTCCCAAATTAAAATGACACTAGGATATGTACTATCCAAAAAAACTGTAGTAATGTGTAACTAAAAGTTATTTAAATAACTATGTCATATAAAAGGTAACTTTCTCACATCACTTCCATTACAATCACTAGCAGATAGCTGGTTAAAAAATATTATTTATAACCTCACAACAATTAAAATATACTTAGTAATAAACAGAGGAATACTAGCACAAGGAGATAAACTATCTAGACTTTTTAGATAAACTAAACTATCTAGGCAATTGCCTAGACTCAATTACAAACTAAGCAGTTTGCTCTGTACTGTTTTCTGCCCTAAAGGTTTATTAAATTTGGTACTTCTGCAAAACAACTACACAGAATTTACCTTTGGCTCAGTACTAGGGGAAAAAGTGATAAGGCAAAACATTTTTAAAGTGACATCTAATCCAGATGAAAGAAATAATCCACACGTGTTTAGAGGGTGGTAGGATAGAGAGGAAAGTTATGGATTAGGAGATAATGGGCACAAAACAGCCTCATATACTAGATAGCAGTGCTCCTCAAACTTTTCTTTGTCATGAGTAACATGAAGCTTGTTAAAAAAGATGATCCCAGATTCAAACCTTCAAAAATTCAATAGTTTGAAGTCTGACTCGGGACTCTATATTTAGCGAACATTCCAGGTGACATAACTGTGGGGTAATTTTCTGATCAAATATTATTAAAAAATCAGCTAAAGAAACAGAACCCAAGCTTCTACTCCTCATCTTCTTATAGCCTCAGTATTTGTTCCTAATGTAATTTAACCCTAGACTGATCTAAGAATTATGTATTTTGAGGTACATGTACTGATGTAAGAATCCTGAAGGCATCCAAATTTGGGAATTAATATAATTTCCACACCGTATGTTCAATAACCTACTTAATTATTATCGTATTTTATTTCCAATTTTATTTCCTACCTCCCAACAATTTCTCATCTTTACTTGATCTTTCTGTCCCATTCCTCCTGCTATGCTCATACCACAAGGTTGATCTGAAACAGCCTAAGTAAATTCAGACATAATAATTATGTGTTTTTTTCACAATTTTATTGGAAGATTAATACTAAAGATCTGTCTATACATATGCACCTTTTAAAAGTATCTTTATATTTTGTTCTCTGAATCTTTTCTGTAGTTATAAGCTGTCACATACCTTTGTACAAAGCCAAACAAGAAACTAAAGAATCCAGGTAGCTCCTCTAAGATCTCACCCATTGGGTAATTTTACATGATGGGTAAGTGTATCCATGCATTTTCCTCAGTACTTCTTTAGAATCTAAGTATTAAGATTTATTTAATTGCCCTGAAAAAATAAGCAGATCCAACAGATTACATGTTCTAAATTTTTATTGGCACACATTAGAGACAATAGGTTCTGTTGCAGAACACAGAAATAAAATTAGTATCACCATATAGTAGGTCACAAACTTTTTTTACTTTACAGTTATTGAAAATTTATATTTATAATGTAGTTTTTAAGTATGCTGTAACATTATGTATGATATATATACACCTAACTTTAAACATATTTTATTGCTAAAATATGCTAGCCATTATCTGAGCCTTCAGTGAAAATTTTTTGTTGAACTTACAGGCAGAGTAGATTTAGCGTTAATTCTTTAGGCGCTAGGATTTCTGCTGGTGGTGGATCCTGCCTCAGTGTTGATGTTGATGATTATTGACTAATCAGGGCAGTGGTTGCTGAAGGGTAGGGTGGCTGTGGCAGTTTCTTACTAAGACAAGAATGAAATTTACCACATCAATTGATTCTTCCTTTCACAAAAGATCTCTGTAGCATGGCAGGCTGTCTGTTAGCATTTTATTTACACATACTATAACTTCTTTCAAAATTGGAGTCAATCCTCTCAAATCTTGCCATTGCTTCATATAATATTCTAAACTGTCTCTTTCCATTTCAACAATGTTCAGAAGCATCTTCACCAGGAGTAGACTCTATCTCAAAAAAAACCCACAATTTTTGTTTATCTGTTGATCATGAAATTGCAGCAATTCAGTAAAAACTTCAGATTCCTAATTCTAGTTCTTTTGCTATTTTTTAACCACATCTGTGATTACTTTTTCCACTGTAGTCTTGAACCCCTCAAAGTCAAACATGAAAGTTGAAACCAACTTCTTCCAAATACCTGTCTTACTGATGTTTGTACCTTCTCTCATGAATCATAGATGTTCTTAATGACATCACAAATGGTGAATCTGTTCCAGAAGGCTTTCAATTGAATTTGCCCAGATCTATCAGAGGAATCACTACCTACAGCACCTATAGTTTTACAATATGTATTTCTTAAATAATAGGATTTGAAATTGAAGAAACTCCTTGATCCATGGGCTGTAGTAAGGATGTTGTGTTGGTAGGCATGGAAACAACATGAATCTCCTTGTACAGTACATGCACATCCAGACCCTTGGGTGACCAGGTGCACTATCAATAAGCACTAATATATTTTGAAAGAAATCTCTACATCTGAGTAGTAAGTCTCAACAGTGGGTTAAATATTAGTAAACCATTTGGTAAACAGATGTGTTTATAATAAGGCTTTCTAGTCTCACTGAGATGGTACAAGCAGAGTAGATTTACCATAATTCTGAAGACTAGGATTTTAAAAAAAAGACTAGGATTTTCAGGACAGTAAATGAGAATTGACTTCAAGTTAAAATCTCTAGCTTTGGCAGCATCTAACAAGAGAGCCAGAATGTTCTTTGAAGATTTGAAGCCAAGCAAAGGCACCTCCTCTCCAGTTATGAAAGTTCTAGATGGCAGGCATCTTTTTCCAAAAGAAGTGTGTGTCTAAAAGATGGCTTTAAAAATGGTCAATTGGGAATTAAACTCATGTTTATTAGCATTGGACACTAACAATTAATAATAAATGACTTGCCTTTGGTGGAAAAGAAGGAAAATCTGGTTTTTAAGTGTAGCCACATTGGTGTCGCCACATTGGTGGCTACACTTAAAAACCAGATTTTCCTTCTTTAACTATTTTTGCTAGATCTCCTGGATAACTTGATACAGTTACATCAGCACTTGCTTCACCTTACACTTTGATGTTATGAAAATGGTTTCTTTCCTTAAACCTCATGAATCAATCTCTGCTAGCTTCAAACTTAGGATCTTGCTTTTGACTAGGCTTTGGTTTAAGAAAATGTGGTTGATTTGTTCTTCTATCCTGACTAAAACTTTCTCCATGTCAGCAATAAGGCTATTTCACTCTCATCATTTGTGTGTTCACTGGAGTAGCACTTTTAAATTCCTTCAAGAAATTTTCAACTTCATTTACAACTTGGACAGCCATTCTGGCACAAAAGGCCAAATTTTAGCCTCCTCAGCTTTCTATATGTCTTCTTTGCTAAGCTAAATCATTTCTAGCTTTTGATATAATAGAACGTGGCATTCTTCCTTTCACTTAAACAGTGGGAAGGCACTGTAGGGTTATTAATTGACTTACTTTCCACACTGTTGTGTCTCAGGGAAGAGGCAAGCCTAAGGAAAGGGAGAAAGACAGGAAACAGCAGGTTGGTGTAGCAGTCTGAATACATACATTTGTTTGTTAAGTTTGCCATCTTGTATGGGTGTGGCTCATGGTGCCCAAAAACACACAGTAACATTAAAGATCATTAATCAGATAATAGCATCCAATCTAATAATAATGAAAAATAATAAAGTATCATGAGAATTACCAAAATGTATCACAGAGACATGAAGTAAGCATATGGTGTTGGAAAATTGATGTGGAATAGACTTGCTTGACTCATAGTTTCACAACCTTTAACTAAAAATGTGTTAAAATTAACATGATAAAATGAAATAAATTTATATTTTATACTATATTTGACTATTTTAACAAGATTTGGTTGGATAATTCTTCAAATAATTCTTCTCATCTTCCTTCTTTCAAACATTAAAAAACTTCAAGTCAAATTGTTCCAGTATCACCTAACATTGGGTAGCCTTCCATGTATTAAACAAAAACAAGCCAAAAAAACGAATTTGGCAATGAAGATTTTCAAGAAAATTAGTCTGTATCTATTCCTAAAGAGCATATTGCTGAGAAATTCTGGTGGACATCAATCCCTATTGTGTTTTAAAATCATTTCAAAGTCAGTTTTACAACTTTCTTCCTATTTTCAGTATCATTTGGCTTTTATATACTTTGTTTTTCCATATAATTTTGGGATCAGCTTGTCAATTTCAGACAACTTCCCAATTATAATAAACTCAACTAGAATTTTGATGGGGGATTGAAGTGGATCTATGGATCAACTTTGGGAAAAGTGTTAACAATATATAGACTCGTATACATGAACCTAGCATATATTTCCATTCATTTAAGAATCCTTTCATTTTTTTCCCTGGGTCTATGGTTTCTTTAGTGGAAAAAGAATGCTTAGTTAGGGGTGATGTCCAGCCTCCCAGCATTGTAGATAGATTGCTTCATGGGAGCACTTACTGTGTTTGTACTCTATGTGGATCACAAGAGTATCATTGAGGCTCAACCACTGGGAATCTGATTGTGACAGAAAATGAGGTAGGGGCTTCAAATACCCAGCACTTGCATCTTGACTGACTTACTGGCTACAGAGACCAGAGGGTAATCTTAATCAGTGATTTTATTCATCTATAGAAGCAACTCAATGACACAGTCTGACCAGGAAATGTATTAGCGTATAGGTATGTCTGATTTAGACTCTGAATTGAGTTTTGCAGGCTCAGGAGTTTGGTCTGCCCAGGTTCAAGCAGTAATGCTGAGTCATAGGCCAACTCATTTTAGAGCCTGGATCCCAGTCCCTCCCAATCAGAAAGCCTGTTGGGAATGATAATTGGGAAGTTGTCCGAAATGGTCCCCCCCAACACTACCCAGGAAGGAGGGCTAAGCCATAGACCTAAGCACTGTGATCCACAGCTCCCAGTTCCATCTGATATGAAGGGCTGGTGAGAACATCTGGAAGCTACATTACCTAGAAACTCTCGGGTTTAGAAGGCAGTGCTGATCTTCCTCAAACCAAGGCCAGTAGCAGTTGCAGAAGGTTCCCAAGCTACCACCTGGCAGGGGTGGTAATTCAGAACCCCAATCACTGCAGAGCATGGCACCCAGTCCTATCTTAAAAGGGTTGACGTTTGGAAGCTGCATTACCTAGCAACGCTTGAGCTGAGAGATGGGTCGGCAGAATTGTTAACACTGAAGCAAAGTGAGAGGCCCTGATCAGCCACAGAACTGTGTTAGATTGAGACAAGACCACAAAGAGTTTTAGTGGCATTGGAGCTGTTTTTTGCTTATTTTTTTTTCATTGTCCCTGTGAAGTAAAACTAATTTATAGCCCTACTCATTTCTGAATACATTCTTCAGTTCACTCAACCAGGAAATCTTACCAGGGCACATGAGAAACTGTATCCAATAGCACCGCTAACAGTGTGTAGGGAAAATGGAAGAGGCTCAGGCTCATTTTTACCTTTCTACCGCTAGCTGCTTCTATGGCTGCTACCTACATCCATGCTTTTCTCCCAGGTTTTATTACCCATACATGGTATCATGTTGCCAGGGGAAGAGTGCATGAGTGTGAGCACAGGGCACACACACACCTAAAATTGTGGACACTGAGGCCAACTAGCTGACGAGCACAGGGCACAAGTACCTATAAATACAGTCATATGGGCTAAGAAGAGTAGATACTTTAAAAAGAAGCAATAGAGAGTGTTCTAAGATAGCAGGAACTGGGGGCTTGGTTGCTGCCAGTACCCCAACCTCCCTGCCTGCCATCTGGTCTACCCGGTCCCCTGCTTCAGCACTGAAGCTCTTTCAAATCCATTGAGGGCTTTTCATTGGCCTAAATCAACCATGAACCTGCCCAGCCTGGGTTGGTTGCCCCTAAACAGTTACAACTGAACTGAAGGCATAGACCTGACTGTCCCAGTCTACAGTGCAAAACTAATAGCCACACCTGACCATGATATACAATGTACACTTTTGTCTGAGTTAAATCCTCAAACAATGAGGCATGTAGGTCTTGGATATTATTCTATTGTGTTGACAGGGCAGGAAGTTAATTCATAGCCCAAGGTACCACTGAAGATATTACCCAGTTAGAGGCATCTAGAAAGCCTGACCAGAGAATCCAGGCAACCACAAAATCCATCCTACAGCCTTGTTTATGTAGGGAACCAAATCAGAACTGTTATTCAGCTACTATTAGCCAGTTGCACACACACACTCAGAATCTGAGAACTAGAATAATTGTCATAACCCAAAATATGTCCTAACTGCCAAAGGATGTTACCAGGAGACATGTCCAGAAACCCAAACTAAGCCAACTATTAAAGAACTGTCTCTGTGAAAGGAAATTTGAAAAGTATGGGAGAGGAAAACAAATCTGCAGATATCAAAATAATGAATTTAGGGTCAGGAAAAATCAGACTGATATGAAACCACCAAAAGAACTAAAAGAATACCAAATGGGGATCTGTCAACTATCAGAAGATAACTCAGAAAAACACTCTTAAAGAAATTTACATTACAAGAACAAATAAATAGTCAGCAAACTTAGGAAAGCACTCTATGAACAAGGAGGTCAACAACAAAAAAAGCAGAAACAAAAAAACAGAAAAAGTTTACCATATTTCCTCTCATATTATTACAATATAAGAACTCAAACTAGTCCTAGGTACTGAGGATTTTCTTTTTTTCCTAAAAATGTTTACATTTAAGCCCAAGACCCATTTTGAGTTAACTTTTTTAAAGGTGTGAAGTTTGGAGGAAGGATCCTATTTTTGTGTATGTATATCCAATTGTTCCAACATCATTTGTTGAAAATGCTATTCTTCCCCATCAAACTGTTTTCTTACTTTGACATATATTAGCCAGACATATTTTTGTAGGTCTACCTCTAGATTCTCTTCTGTTTTATTTATCTATGTCTCTATCTTTACACATTACACAGCTATCTTAACTATACAATACTACTTAACTATACTGTAACTACTACTATACTTATACAACCATACTAATTATAGTATAACTACTACTATGGTATACTACTTAGGTACACTATAACTACTTAAAGAACCCAAAGTTAGAACACGCCAAACGTACATCTATCTAAGTAAGTTCTCATTTCCAAAAACATGAAATTCAATCATGGGAAGATATTAACACTTACTTTTACACTGTTACAAAATTGGTATTATTTCTGCATGTAGAATCTGCTACTCATATATCTTAATGCATATAAGGCAATATGAGGATATATGATAAAGGTACTAGATAAATGTACATTTATATAAACAAGCATGTCCATATACCTCTATCTATATTATCTGACATATAAATGCACTGAATAGCACATTTGAAAAAAATCAGTGCTTTATAACAGACTAGAGTCCTCTGAAAGAAATGCCTATAAGAACACAAATACAAACTAAAAGCATAAATGTATTAAACCTGAAATATTTTTCTTGCCTTTAAAAGACTTAAAGACTCAAAGACATAGAAAGAAGAATCAAATATTCTCTTATCTACTGTCCCTTGTACCAACCTCAGTTAACCTCAGTTAATAACATCTTTACTTATGGATCTTTTCTCCTCCTTTCCCTTCCTATCACCTACTTGCCATAGAATAATTTATATAAAATGTTGACATATAATAAAATCAATGTAATGCAGTGAATTTTTTTCTACAATAATGATTTCAAACAATTCATTTGTCTTGTTACACCTTGAAGCAGTATCTTTTATGCAGTCTCCATAATGTTAGACTTTTTTGGACCTGCAAAGATAGTCTGCAAAACTTTATATAGCACTCAGTATTATCAATGCTCAAGTGAAACAGCCTTAAATATAGGCATGTACTTAAAATTTCAATTATAAAAATAAGAAAAAAATACTATATACATAAATAATTGAAATCTGTTTCTTATAAAGATTTTTATTATTTTCAGAGCATCAGACAATATAAAAAGAAACCACAAAGGAAATGAAACACAGTAGAAATTTAACACTGCATTTTAAGGTGCTTCAGATATAGTTCTAGCCCTTTCCTCACAAAATACTAATCTACAAAATGATTAAAAATAAAAATTGACTAAAGTATCAAAGAATATCTAAAGTATATCATTCTTTACATCAATTCTTTTATGTGGAGGTACATAGCAGTAAGTCCTATGAATGCTAGGTAATCTCCATGAAATTGCAAAGCTGCCTTAAGTGAAATATAGTACTTTATTGATGACCATGCAGACTCAAGTGTTAGGTTCGTATAAAATATCCAAGTAACAGAAACTACATTGAACACACCTTAATTTTCTTTTAAGAAAAAATAGAATTGGAGTTAAACAACAGCGTATCAATTGCCATATAATTTCTTCTAATGATTGTCTGCAATAAAAATCAACATTAAAAAATCACATAGAAGCATCTTGGTTACTGTGTTCAACTCTTCCAAAGATTTAATTAAGGAAAAAGTCTAACTCTACTATAAACTGCCCTAGTATATTTTCTAAATGGTCACTACTTTAGTTAGAAGTTTATGGAATAAAATTAATATTTTTCTGTAAGACATCATTCATCTTCCCTTTTGGACTCATTATACCCAAATTATTTTATATGCAATGATGTTTGTTCTCTATTTTCTAGTGAATAAAATCCCTAAAGTGAAAGCATAGTGCCAGACTTTCTCATTGAACCACCCTATACCCTTCCTTATACTTATGTATTTTTTAAAAATTTTGTCTCTTTCCTAAGTCTCAATAGCTACTAGAGTTCTACAAATTAAAAAGTTATTAAAACTAAAGGAACAATGACAGAAGGAAGACCCATAGAAATGCCACAATTTGAAACACAGCTAGCCTACAACAAATTGGTTGATTCAAACATAAATATATAAAACTAAAGAATAAATTTAAAAAATAGTCATACAACGATTTCTTTACAAAGAAGAAAATGATACTCAATGATAACTGATATAACATTAAGCAAATAAAATACCCATAGACATTATAAGTAATATAGTATGGTTTTAAGAATTAGGCGATGTGCTGGGAAGAAAGAGAAACTTGATATAACAAGGTAAGGTTTGGAAAAAGGTTTATACATATAAATTTAGCTGGAGTCATATAACAAAATAAATCTAAAAAACTCAATGAGTTTCCAGAGTCAAAAAAATCTTATCAATTTATTTGCTCACTGGAAATGGTTTACTATCTATCCATCATAGATGGATAAAAAAAGAACCAAATTTTAACTATAGGTTATAATGCAACAAAAATCTTGGAATAGTTTCCAATGTCTATACAGCATATTTTAATAATAAGTGGGAATCCTACAGTTGTCTTAAATATTTTACTCATCCATTTACTTGCTCAAGTAGCTATATAGCATGTTAAACTTTTTCCACTCTGCAATCTCCATTCTTCCTTTTTGCCTTTATTGATAAGTGATCTATTGGATTGAAAAAATAAGACTTTAAACCAAACCAAAGACTGAAACATAAAAGTAAAGCTATAAAAATCTTAGACTTAAATGAGAGAAGTTTCATGAATTACACTGGACTTAACAATGACTTCTTGTATATGGCACCAAAAGTATAGGTAAGATAAAGAAAAAAATAAATTGGATTACATCAAAAGTACAAACTGTGCATTGAAGGATACAATCAAGTGAATGAAAAGGCAACCTATAAAATGGGAGAAAGCATATACAAATCACATCTGATAAGGGGTTATTATCCATGTCAAGAATGTAAAGTATGATAATAACTTCTACAACTCAACAATAATAAAAAAAACTTTGATTAACAGAGGTATAAAAAACTTAAATGGACATTTCTAGTTAAAGAAAATATAGATATGAACAACAAGCATATGAAAAAATACCCAGCAGAGCTATGACTACATAATTGAGGCTACTAGAAGAGGAGGGTGGAGGCAAATAAAGGGAGAGGGAGATCAGTGATCTATGGCAAAGATCTATGAGTGCTTTGGTGGTGGATGTGGTGTGGTGACATTCATGTGAGAAGGTGTGAACTTAGTTCCCTGCTAGTGCAATAAAAATTATGTGTATGTGTGCAAAAGGAGAAAAGAATAGGAAAGAAGATAAAGGTTTGCTGAGGGGCTTCTAGGTCTTCTTAGTGTTTCATCTAAAAAGAAATCATAAAAATACTGAAAAATACTGACTGTAATTCTAAATTGGTGAATTTAATGTTATATCAATAATAACCTCAATAAAGATGGTTTTATATATTGGGGAAAAGATACTAAACATCACTAATCATTAGAGAAATTCAAAGCAAAATCATAATGAAATGCTATTTCATACCAATTAGGATAATTACTATGAAAAATAGTGGAAATGATAAGTGTGAGTGAGAATATGGATATAGTCTTCGTGGAAACTGTTTGTGTGAATGTAATATAGTGCAGCCACTATGGAAAACAGTATGGTAGGTCCTCAAAGAAAATTAAAAATATGATTAGTTTGATCCATTAGATTCACTTCTGGGAATGCAAAATAACTAAAACAGGGTCTGAAAGAGATACTTGTACACTCAAAAATTATTGGTTTGTCTATTGTTTGCCCAACTGTTACTTCTTGCACTAGTAGGCAGGAAAATACACTTCCTTTTAAATGTTTTCCACAAATGGCCAGAGGTAGCTGCCTCAGCTTTGGGAGAGTTATAAGTTTGGCTAAATAAAAAGGAAGTCTTTTTGAGCTAGTCCTTCAGGTATAGCAGTGCAATAAAACCATAATTCTTTAAGAATAAGGTACCTCTTTTCTCCAGACTTAAATCTCCTACCAAAAATGTGGACTTTATTCCTTCATAGCTTCTGCCAAACTAGAAAGCAAAGGATGGAATCAGGATAAGATAAAAAGCCACAAAGCTTTCTTACTGACATCCATCTGCTTTTGTTTTTTGTTGTTTAAGCTTTAACTTAATTGCTATAAAAACTTTATTAGTCTCCAGCATGCTGATAAAGCTGATTCTGATAGTATCTGCTAGTTTATTTGCTGCATTTGTAAAAAGGTGGTATTTTGGTTTTCCCTATCCCACCATTTTCATTGAAATCAACCCAGATTACAGCTAAACACATTTCAAGCCAAAAAATTTAACAAAGCATTTAATAGTTTAGGTATGAAAAACAATTAATTTATTAAGTGCCACATTTTTTGTGCACAAGGGAAGTCTCAAAATTTAGCAGACACCACTCTAGCAGTTCCTCAGTTGCTCCAGGTTCCAGAAAGGAAGAATCTATGAAGTCAAAGGGATAGAGGTATCAAAGATCTGTATCTCTACCTACTAGATCATAATTTGAGTGCCCACGATCTACAAATTCCCTGTCTAAATATCCCCAACTCACTTTCACAAGCCCATGTGGGTCTCCTCCAGGTCTACTTTCCACCAGCCTTTCTCAGTCCAAAAGAAAATCATCACATCATCAGAGAAATGTAACTCAAAACCACAATGAGATAGAATCCCACACCCATGAGAATAGCTCATGCCAAAATGGGTAGAAATAACAAATGATGGCAAGGGTATGGTGGAAAAGGAACCCTCATCTGCTGCAGTGGGAATGTAGACAGATTTAGCCCCCATGAAAAACAGTACAAAAGTTTCTCAAAATTTTAAGTATGGATCTACTATATGATAGCAATTGCACTCCTAGCTATCTGCCCAAAGAATATAAAAATACTAATTCAAAGAGGTACATGTACTCCTATGTTCACTGCAGCACAGAAATAGTCTAAGCACTCTAGGACAGAAGAGTGGATCATAAAATTGTAATATATATGTGCATATAAAATGGATGCATATATATACACACATATAGAAACATATGAATATCACTGCAGCTATAAAAGAAAGAATGAACTTCTATAATCTGTGACACCATGAATGGAACTGGAAAGGATAATGTTACACAATGTTAGAAGGAGAAAGACAAATACTGATGCTTTCACTTATATGTGGAATATAAAGGAACATAACAAAGAGTCACTCAAAACCAAATCAATAATAAAAATCTTACCATTTGGCTGTAAAACTGAGGCAACCGGAGTTGGGGGTGGGGTACTAGGGTGGGAGTAGGCCCAACTGAACATGATACAGAATTATTGGGGCACTAGCAGTGGTCAGGGCGTGAAAGTACACATTTGTAAAAGTTTGAACCCATAACCCTGGAGCAGATACAAAGATGTAAACCTACTTAAGCTCAATAAATGTAATTTGAAAAAAAAAAAAAAAAGAAGATATTGTCTCAAAGGATCAAAAAAAAAAAAAAAAGAATGGACTACTATCTTTTCTAAACTAATTGTTCTAAGAAAAGGAAGCCAGGAGTCTAGAGTCAGGAAAACACTCATGTAAAGTTCAGGCAGGCTTGAGTGGATTTTTTAGGCAGTCTGGTTAGAGGATTTAGTATTTCTCTTCTAAGCCCCAATTTTACTATATATTTACAGGCAATGCCCAGAAAGGCCAATTATTTAATTTCATTTGAAAATTTTAAACCAATATCCTATCAAGACATTTTTCTTTTGTCCTAAGTCAGGAAAGAAAAGTAATTAGTACTAGTAATCCTATGAGAGGGACATATTCCATTTTGGATCAATTTGGATCAATGATGCAGAATTTGAAAATTCTCATGAAATATCTAGATGAATTTCATTCCACATGGAAATCAGCATTTGAATTCCTAGATATGTTCTCCAAATTAGGATCAGTAATCTATTAGGCTAAATAACAGCTGTAGAGGTGCAGACATATAGAAATGACACATTGCTATTACTACATATGGTTTGCCATTCACCTTGTGAAAACTTTCCAAATGAATCTGTGATATAAAAAGTATAAACAACAACAAAATTAGTAATGGTGAGCATTTTTTCCTATTTTCCCAACTACGATGCCAAGTTGGAAGAATTTTATTTATTTTACCCAACAGATGTCTGAAGGTATTATAACTTTAATCATCTTTTGGAACCTATTTTGAAGTGCTGTTCCAGAGAGTGGATCTTGCTATCCAAGTGCCCACTGTTAGACCCAAGAGGTAGTCAAAGGAGGCCAGGGATAGGAATTACAGACAGAGCTTATATGGAGTACAGTGAAGCATATGTTAGAGTGGTTCAATATAGAGTCAGATACCAAAAGAGAAGAGGGCAGTCCAGCTTTTCCGACACACTTATGTTAAACTATGAGAAGCTGGAGAATTCTAAACTTGTACTTGACTTTCCAGGTCATTGAAAAGATGTATTTGTTAAAATGTGAGAGTAAGACATTATTTTGTTTAACAGTTTGCTATTATGGCATACAAATTTTAAGGTGTTTGTTTACATATATAATAATGTAGACTTCTATTTGAATTCTTGGTTCAGTTGACACAAATACTGACACAGGTTTGCATAGATAAATCAGACCAATTGTTCTTTATAAAGTCAATAAGGTTCAAACTGGATAATGAAAAATAATAGACAATTTCCAAGTAATTTACATTTGCTTTATTTATATCATGTGCACACATATTATGAGATGAAAACGTAAAACTTGTCTGTTTTCCCAAAAGTAAGGTGCATAATACATCTTACTTTGGGGGGGGCAGCAACCTTGCAAAAACAAAAACTAAGACAATTCTGAATCAATATTAAATCCCAATTAACCATAACAAAACTGAGATATTTTCCTAAAAACTAGTTTTTAGATTCAAACCTACCTGAAGGAAGCATATTTTCATGAATCACCTATTATACTTATTGACCATAGTAACAACTAATCTAACACCCTAAGTGAAATGGTCTTGTCCAAATCCCTTAACAAGGGCAGCCGTAGGCAATTGTATTTTAAATCACATGATTCAGTAGCCCTCTCTTCACTGCCTCACCTCTGGAATACTTCATAGCTCTATTCTATAATTATCAGCCCACCCAAATCTTCAGGTAGAAAACATACCCATTTCTCAGAATCTACATCATCTCTACTCTTGTCCAAAGTAGACAGATTGCTTCTCTAATGAAGAGTGAAAAAACAATGCTGTGACTGATTTATGTTAAAGAAATTTTAAATATTTATAAATTTGTCATGATTTTCGCAATTCTGTTTCATGAAAATTTATGTTTTCATAGATAATTCTGGAAAAATTATTCCCCGTAAAATTAAAATTTCCTTAGTGACTTAAGGAAAATTTTCAAGAAAAGTGCTTACTGAGAATAACAGAAAAAGCAAATACTGAAAATTATTAATATCTCAAAAAGGATTACATAAACAGGAATCTGTTAACAATTAGAGGTTCAACAACACAAAATATTCTAAAGGAATCTTTTAAATGAAAAATTAATGGATATGCTCTAACAAATGACATGCACAAGAATCAACAGTTTGATGATGTACAGTCATTGTCAATATTCCTATTAACATGCCATTTGATCTAAATCATATTGAAGTGAATTTCAACTATAACATTAGGAAGTATAGTTCTTTTGTCTATTTTAATGTGAACTTTACACAGGCAGGCTTCCACAGATTCCTTAATATCTTATGAATACAAAGAAAAATACAATGTGACTTTTAACACTATCAGTCATTTATATCCTAACTTTCACAGCCAAAATTCAACATATTTTCCATTTTGATACATTTTAACAATGTATCAAAATATTTAATGTGGTGGCTATTGAGGTTCATAATTATTTTATGTCATAATTCCTTTGACAATCAGATCAAAGACTTCAGATGTATAGATTACCAAACCTTGAAAAGATAATAAAATTAGGAAAAAAATCCCTCTAACTTAAAAAGTGATATACAAAATGAATATTCCTTTTTGTACTGCCACTAAAGGTTTTTTCAACTAACACATTTATTGTATCATTTATCTACTGAAAAACATATATATGCTACTATAGGCATATTATGTATAATATTACAGTATATACTTTCATTAACTCAGGAATCCTCTATTTTTAACTGCCATATATTTACAGAAAATGCGAGAAAAAAACTTACAGTCTCCATAAATACTTGTTGAATAAACAAAAAACACAAGCAAACTCCTCAGATATTTCCTATATCACAACAGAGACATAATCTTAACCAATATGTTCCTATTATCCTCAACAGGATCTAAAACAGCCCAAGCTTAACACTAACACTCTTTTTTAATTAGATAATTTATTACCTGTACTCAACATTTTAAGGTTACCAATTGTCTCAAATGTAGCTACATATTAAAATCAATTCCTATCAAAGTTCCAGCAAGGATTTGTAAACACAAAGTAATTACAAAATTTATATGAAAAACATAGGCACTTGAATACCTAAAACTATCTTGAAAAAGAGAAATAAAGTAGAAAAATCAGTCTACCTAATATTAACACTTACTACATAGAAAATAATAACAGCTGACTATAAATCTGAAGTATCCAGGAAGAAAGGGAAAGGGAAGAGAAAAAAGAAGAGGGAGAGGGGAAAAGGGAGAGCACAACAGACCATGGTGCAAGATTATGGGTGCTTTGGTCATGGGAGAACTATGATGACTATACCTGAGGGGAGAAATTCTATATTGGGGGTGGAGGAGTGAACAAGGATGTAAAATAATTGTAGTTCAGTAAAAAAATTACTAGAATAATAATAGTTATGTATATATAGTAGTAAGCTACAGTAATCAAAAGAGTGATGCAAAAAGAGACAGATCAATGAAATAGGATAGAACCCAGAAATAGATCATACAAATAAACCCAAATGAATTTTTACAAAGGTAAAAAGGCACTTTAATAGAGAAGGGATGGCCTTTCAACAAATGGTGCTGGAGCAACAGAAATTCAATGGCAAAATGTTGTACCTTATATGTTATACAAAAACTAAAAGCTGATGACAGATTTAAAAGTAAAAAATAAAACTTTCAGAAAAAATAAACATACGAGAAAATATTATTTTTGGATGGATGTAGAGTTCTTAACCTTGATACTAACAGTATATTCCATGAAATTACATATAGATAAATTAGGCCTTACAAAATTTTAAATGTTTCAGTCTAAAAGAGATGCTGTTTAGTGGACAAGAAGAAAATGCAAACTGGAAGAAATGTTTGCAAACTGCATGTCTGACAAAAGACTAGACTCTCGAATATATAAAGAACACACAAAACTCAACTGGAAAAACAAAACCAAAGCCAAAACAATATAATTTAAAAAATGACCAAAAGACATAAAGAAGCATTTCACCAACAGGCTACAAGAGATGGAAAACAAGCACATCAAAAGTACAACATCATCAGTCATTAGGGAACTACAAACTGAAACCACACTGAATTATAACCATACACCTATAAGAATAGTCAAAATCAAAAAGTTGTAACAGCATATACTGGTAAAAGTAAGGAGAAAATGCATCATTCATTAATTTGATGAGAATACTGTAAGAAAAGTTTGGTGATCTCTGTTAGAAGTAAACGCAACTATCAGGACCCAGAAATTGCACCCTTGGCCATATATTCTAAAGAAATATAAATTTATCTTTACACCAAAGTCATACAGTGAAATTCACTGTAGTTTTATATGTAAAAGCCAGAAAGTGGAATCAGCCCAGATTCCCTTCAATATTTGAATGATTTAACAAATTGTGTGAGATACAAAATATAAAATGCTACTTAGCATTAAAACAGCATAAACATTTGACAGAAGATTTTGGCAGTATATTCGGGGAAACGTGTGTGTGTGTGTGTGTGTGTGTGTGTAACATTTCTGAAAGGACAGACTTTTTAAATGGAAAAAAGATGATTGTTTTCTATGGATTAGGATGGTATGGAGGAACATAGGAGGTGTGTATGGTATTATAAAAAAGGGCAATATAGATAACCTCGTGATGTTGGAACTGTAGACACATGAGTCTACATATGAGAAAAAAAGTGTATACAACTAAAACAATCACATACCAAAGAACACAAGTAAATCTGGTGACATCTGAATAAGACTGGTGGACAGTGTTAATGGAATATCTTGGTTGTGATATAATTCAGTAGTTTTGCATTTTGGAGGGGAATACAGGAAAATAAGAAATGCATATCAAGATCTTTGTATTTTTTAGAAGTAAATGTAAAACCCACAATTATTTTGATACAAATCTAAATTTTGCAAAAAAACAGTCATTTGAAAACTACTCACTCCAAGAACCTTCTAAATACTTAATATTAGCAATGACTAGAACTTTAGTTGCATATTTCAAATTGCCTACATCAACTAGAATCTTACAGTAAGATGAAACAACTAATATATCCTACCAATGTTTCCAATCAACCCACCATTGACTAGTAAATATTTAGAACTGCCTGTCACTAGAACAGCAAGGAAATAAGTACAATTTAAAAAGTTACATTTTCAATGATATAATTAGAAGAGCATTTTGAGTAATTTTTCTCAGTATAAAAAGCAAACTTGGCTAATATTAAAATAAGACTACATAAAAATAAATTCAAATAATATGTAGAAAATGTTCTTAAAATTACACCTTGAAACCTCAATGTAAATATGATTCTATTCATTTCAACAAATACTTTATGAGTATGAGGTATAAATGAAGCTCTATGCTAGTGCTACAGTGGAATATAAATTATATCCTCTAGAAGTTCACAATCTAGTGAAAAAGTCAGACACATAAATAACTAATGATACATGGCAGACACTGATAAGTGCTGTAACAGACGTGATCTACAGTGCTGTACACAGGCTCTGAGAACAGTCTGTTATGTGACACAAAAGGACTCAGAACTATTTATGAACTAGTCTACATCTTGAAATATAAATTGAACTTCTAATATTCCTATAATGTGGCTTCATTAATGAGAAAGAAAAGAGCAAACACCTATTTCAAATGAAAACATCACAATATTTAATAATTCTGGGCAAATCCTAACACATGCATTATTTCTAAAAATAATTGTTTCTTGGGATATGAAAAAACATTTTAATAAAATATAATCTATATTAAAAAATAAATCATGAACAAAATTTCTTATGAGTAGTTAAATCATTGAAAATTTCCAGGGGAGGTTGGTTTAGCTGTTTGTCAACAGTGATGTCTTAGCTGTATAATGAATAAACTATAAAAAATGAATTTTAAAAACACAAAATGTCCCTAAGTCAGAGATTATGTAACTTAAATATATTCTTTGCAATTGACCTTGTTGTTCCCTTGCGTAAAAGAATATGGTCACAGGATAAGTTTAGGAAAAAAGACATTGTGCCCACCAATCCAGTAGCATTCCAAACATCACAAAATGGAAATAATTTGTATAAGTATCAGAGTCTAATACATATGAAAAGATATTCAACCTTACTCAGAACATAGCTGCAAATTAAAGTCACAACAAGACATAATTAGCCAAGATATAATATCTGATAGTACAATGTGTTAGTGAGGGTTGGAGAAACAAGCAATTTTATCTATTACTTGGTATAGGTGTAAATTGGCACAACCTTGGAAAACAATGTGGCAATATCCATCAAAATGACAATGGTGCATACCATCCGGCCAAGTTCCATTTCTAGATATTTATCCTACAGATAGTACACATTTGAAATGACCTACTATAAGGTTATTCAGTGCAGAAATGCAATAGCAAAAAACAGTTAACATGTCAAGTGTACCTCAGCAGAGGATTAGTTAATTATGGCATATGCACAAATTCAAATATTTTATGTATTAAAGTGGAATGATCTAAAGTAGCATATAGAAATGTATAAAAATAAGAAAATAGAAAGTGAGTGTATATTTTCAACGTATCCCTGCCCTAAAAGTAAGAAACAAGAGGTGTTATCACAGGATGCCACGAGGAAGGAGAACTATGTGGTTGGGTACAGCACGTAGGAGAATCTAACTTGTATACTCTTACATAACTACTAAAATTTGAACCACCTCAAATGTGTTCCCTATTAAAAAATAAAGGTAATGGGGGGAGAATTCTAAGTATCACAGCTTAACTTTCCAAAAAAAAAGACTTTACAGCTAATTTCTCATGTCTATAAACACCTTAGGGCAGCTTAAGAACCAAAGTACCAATTTATTCCATTCACAAAATCAGTAATCGGGTTGGCATTTGTTTCATGGTATTTTGTTAAGTTTTTCCCACTGAACTTTTCCAATTAGCTATGTCAGAACTTTCAGCAGATTCTCTAGATCTAAAAGAAAATACTTAGAAAATTAACACTTTGGAGAAGTGTCTTTTTAGTTCTACTTCCCATTTTTTTGACTGGGCTTCTTGTTTTGTTGTTGCTTAGTTGTGTGAGTTCCTTGTGGATCTTTGTTATCAAACACCTATCACTTTTGTGGAAGGTAAAAATTTTCTCCCACTGTTGGGTTTCGTTTTGTCTGCTGTCCCTTTTGCTGTACAGAAGCTTTTTATTTTGATGTAGTCCCAGCTGTCTATGTTGCCCCTCATTTTTTTGCCAACTGTAGCTGCATCCAGAAATGGATCTCTGGAGTGTAATTCATGGAGAGTTTTGCCCAAGTTTTTCTCTATGTATTTTATGGTTTCAAGTCTTATATCCAAGTCTTTTATCCATTTTGAGTTGGTTTTTGTACATGGTGTTAGGGAGGTATCTTTGTTCATTTTTTTTCATGTCTTGTTCCAGTTTTCCCAGCACCATTTATTGAAGAGGCTGTCCTTGTTCCAATGTAAGTTTTTCACTTCTTTGTCAAAGAGTAGTTGACTGCATATGTGTGGTTTTATTTCAGGGCACTCAATTCTGTTCCATTGATCTGATTGTCTGTTTTTGAACCAGTACCATGCTGCTTTAATTACTATGGCTTTGTAGTATAATTTGAACTCTAGAATAGTAATACCTCCATTCTCTCTTTTTTTTTGTCAGGAGATTTTTGGATATTCGAGGTCTTTTTTTACCCCAGATGAATTTCAGTAATTTTTGTTTTATCTCTCTAAAGAATGTCATTGGGATTTAGGGGAAATACAAATGGCCAACAGGAACATAAATAAAATGCTCAACATCACAAGCAATCATGGAAATGCAAATCAAAAGAACAATAAGATACCACTTTACACCAGTAAGAATGGCTCGCATCAAAAATACAGGCAATAATAAGTGCTGGCATGTATGTGAAGAGAAAGAAACACTGTTACACTGCTGGTGGGGATGTAAACTGGCCCAGCCACTAAGGAAAGCAGTGTGGAGGACCACAAACTAATGAAAATGGAACTACCATTTGACCCAGCAATCATTCTTCTGGGAATCTATCCAAAGGAGACCTCAATACTTATACAAAGGGACACCTGTGCTCGAATGTTTATTACAATACTATTTATAATTGCAAGGACATGGAAACAACCCAAATGTCCCAAAACATATGAATGGATGAAAAAGATGTGGTATATATACAATATGGAATATTACTCATTGATTAGAAATGACAAATTTGATAAATTTGAGGTAACATGGATAGACCTAGAAGAACTCATATTAGCAGAAATAAGTCACAAAGAAAAAGACAGAAACAAAATGGTTTCACTATTATGCAGGACAGAGGAGAAACAAACAAAAGACCAGGAGGACAAGTCAAAACAAGCTAACAACCAAACTAAAGTACACAACTGGGGGGGTATGGGTGGGAGTGATCAGGGAGGGGAGGTGGTCGGTGAACCCCGGAGAATACAAAGATGTGAAATATATACATATATAAATAATATACATAAATATGTATACATATACATATACATACAACACAATAAATTATATTAAAAAAAGAAAAAATCAACATTTTGGAAATAGTGGAACTTTATCACCACTGTGAGGGTCATTAGGGTCATTAATTTTGAATTAGTATAAGTGGAATAAACTATCTTGTTTGATTTATTTTTCCTTTCAAAACTATGCAGTTCTCCCTTCTAGTCCTACACACACTCACACACAGTTTTAGAATTCAATAAAGATAATTCTTTCTGTGTCTTATATATAATTCTATTATTGCACCCATAAATCTATATTCTAATTTGTCTCTCAACAAAACTGTGAGCTCTTTGAGGGTCAGAAGAATACACACTACTCCGTCTGACAAATATACTGGCTTGTAAACTTTTAAGTCTATCTTAAGACTGTCTCACAAACTTCCTATCCAAATATTTTCTAATGCTATCAATGGCTTTCTTCTGATAAATGTTAGAAAATATGAAAATCATATCATGTCCTTCTACATTTTTTCTTGTTTTTAAAACTTTGGAAAATTCTACTAGTCTTATTCTCTCTAAATATTTGCACATAAGAGTACTTGGATTTGGCATATAGAAGAAAATAAGTTAAAACATTTTGCAAGATACCCTTTGAAAGCACAAAAATTTTTTTTTGTATGGTTACAGATTTGATTAGTGTACTCCCAAAATTTATGTCAACCCAGAACCTCAGAATGCATCCTTATGTAAAAGAGTCTCCACAGATGTGATCAAGTTAAAATTAGTGCAATATGAGAATTGTATGTAAGACATAGAATCATCTATTTGAGTTCTAATTAGGGTGGACCCTAATCCAATGACAGATATCCTTATCAGACGGACGCAAAAGGAAAAAATTATGTGATGATGGAAAACTGGAATGATACAAGCCAAGGCATGCAAGGAACCACTACAGACTAGGAAAAGAAAAGTTATTATTTTCACTTCTTCAGAAAGAGAGTGGATGTTTTGACACAATAGTGTTCAGACTCTAAACTTAAATTGCGTGATACAATTTTTCTGTTATTTGAAGATACCCAATTTGTGGTACTTTATTAGAACAGCCCTAGGAAATTAATACACAGAGGAAATAAAATTTTCAATGCCAAGTAAAATTGATGTTAATAATAGTACCTTGTTTCTAAAAATATCAAATATTTTCTGAAGCTCTGTTAAGTCTGTATAGTCTCACAAGTCCCAAATACATCAGGTGCATTTCTACATCTAGATTTTGTTACAGCTTTTTTAAACCAGTAAGGCAACCTTTACCAGACATCAACTCCACCAGCACTTTGATCTTGAACTTTCCAATCTCCAAAACTGAAAGAAATAGTTATCTTACCTAGTTGATAGTATTTTGTGATAGCAGCCTGAATGGACTAAGAGGGTAACTTGTTATATTAATAAAATAAAGGACAAAATATATATAAGTATACGCAGATGTAGCACACATTTAACAAAAATTTCAGCAGCCATTTCTGATTAACACTTTCACAAAACTAGGAATAACTTGTTTAATCTGATAAAGACATTCATTAAAACTCAAAACTACCACAGCATTTTTCAGCAGTACTACTAACATTTTGACTTGGATGATTCTTGTTATACAAAGGTGGGTGGGAGTCCTGTGCATTGTAAGATGTTTATGAGCATCTGTGAACTCTATCCACTAGATGCCAATCTGTGAACTCTATCCCAACCAGACAACCATCTCTCCAAATATTGCCAACTATACTGTGGTGGACAATGTTTCTCTTAAAACAATGTTTTAACATCACAATTAGTAGTAACAGATTGAATAATTCTCCCAAATAAAATTTATTTTATCACTTTACTGAATATCTTATTGGTGTATTTGTGTGTGTGGGGGGTTAGTCAGACAACAAGGCAAGGAAAATAAGTAAAAGGCATGTAAAATATAAAGGGAAAATTATAATGACCTTTCAAACACGTATATATAATTGTACACATAAAAAATCTTGAAGAAGCTATAAACGCTACTACTAGAAATAATTAAATAGGTACATTGAAATATGCAAGATGTTGTTAAAATAAAGATAAGAAATGAATATACCATAAACACATATAAGAAGATTCAATATCATCATGTCATCTGATCTATAAATTAAATGTAATTCCAATCAATATTCTAGCAGACTTCTAGGAAATTGACTCACTGTTTCCAAAATTTATATGGAAATACAATAAAGTTATAATAGCTAAAGCAAACACACTGCCTGGTTTTAAGCCTTACTATAAAGCTACTCCTAGTTTAAATATATAAATCAAAAAAGTATGGTACTGACATAGGCTACACAAGTAGTAGATTAACAAAACATACATGGTTTAGGAATAAATTTACACATATATGGTGAAATGACTTGCAACTATGTGATAGATAACTAAACAGAGAAAGGACGACTATCTTTTAAAAAGAGAAAGAAATAGATATTCATATTATAAACATTTTTGGACATTAGTGCAAATGGTAGATTGGGCAGCTCTCAGCACCTTTCCCTTCACAGGAGCATTGAAAAATCAAGCAGGGACTAACAGAACTTTGTCAAAACTCAGGAGAAAATTCATGGTTTCCAACAAATAAGCAATTGTGAATCAAGAAAAAAAAACTTCAAAATGGTAGAAAAGATATGTGACATTTTATTTGCTCTTACTCGACTGCCTCCCCAACTCATTGGCAGTCTTCAAGATGGTAGTCACATTCACATTGTGAGACCCTTGTCCCTAGTACCAGGAGAATCTGTTCACAATGAACTATCTATTCTAATCTGTTTGGGGCTTTCCAGAAATATTGGCACAAATCATTTACTTTTGTTTCACCTCACTCAGAAAAGACTTAAGACAGAATAGGCATTGTGGGAAAATAACATAGGATTCATGAATAACTTACAGTTCCCTGGGGAAAAAGATTACTGATGAGGCATATAGCTAGAGTGCCAAAACACCCAGGAAGAAAAGGAAGAGAGAGAGAGCTTCTTTGAGAAATAGGGCATTGAAAAAATTTAAGGAACATTGAGGAAATTTAAAGATCAGGCATCTAGCCAGAGGAAGACCCACACAGGAAAGATTTGAGAAAGCCTTAAGCACTCACACTGGCTGATCTCCATGTATAATACAAGCAGGAAGAGAAAAGTAAACAAGAGATGCAAAATGGGCAAAAGATTTAGATACTTTTCTAAAGACATTCAGATGACCTGTAAGCCATGTGAAGAATTGCTCAACATCACTAGTTATAAGGGAAATGCAAATCAAAACCACATTGAGTTATCAACTCACCCCTTGAGAATGGTACATATCAAAAAAAAACGGAAACAAAAGTTGACAAGAACTTGGAAAAAAAGGAACTCTCCTGTACTGTTCATAAATGCACATTTCACATCATTATAATCCCAGGGGGTCACCCACTCCTCCCCTCCCTGGCTGCTCCAACTAGTCCCCCCTTCCCATTGTGTTCTTTTGTTTGGTTGTCCATATATTAGTGAAACCATTTGGTTTCTGTCTTTCTTTCTGACTTGTTTCTGCCAATATGATTTCTTCTAGGTCCATCCATGTTACTTCAAATTCATCTAATTTGTCATTTTTAATTGATGAGTAATATTCCACTGTGTATATATACCACATCTATTTCATCCATTCATCTGTTTTGGGACATTTGGGATGTCTCCATGTCCTTGAAATCATAAATAGTGCTGCAATAAATATCCGAGCACAGGTGTCCCTTTGTACAAGCATTGAGATCTCCTGTGGCAATATTCACAATAGCCAAATTATGGAAACAACCTAAATGTGCCAAAACAGATGAATGCAATAAGAAGATACAGTATATATACATAATGAAATATTACTAAGTCATCAAAAAGATAAATCCATGCCATTTGTAGCAACATGGATGGAAATGGAAGGAATAATACTAAGTCAAATAAATCAGAAGAAGAAATATAAATACCTGATGATGTGCCAAATATGTAGAATATAGAGAAACCAAAGTAATGGTTAGATAAATAAAGCTTTGAAATCTGACTATAGAACTAAAGCATCTAGAGGTAGGAGGAGAAGGGGAAGGTAAAAACAAAGAGGGAAGGAAGCACAATGGATTATGGTAGCATAGTATGGGTTATTTAGTGTCAGGTACATTACAGTGGTTATACCTGATGGGGGTAAACTAGTATCACCTCAATTAAAAATAAACAAAAAATAAAATAAAATTAACCACAAAAATAAAAACTGAAAATCATCAGACATGCAGAAAATAAATGTTTCTGAACAATGAAGAAACTGAATAAAATTTAAAAATTATCTGGAGACCAATGAAAATGAAGAGCCAAGATACCAAATCCTATGAGATACAGGTAAACTGATATAAAAAAACAAGAAATACATAACAATAGAATTCCACATCAATAAATAAAAAAAATCTCAAACAATCTAATTTTTAATCTAATCTGAAGGAACTAAAAAAACAAGAACAAATAAAACTAAAAATCAAACAAGGAAACAATAGAAATTAGACTGGAAACAAATGATATAGAAATCAAAAAGACACAAAAGATTAATAAAACCAAGAGCTGGTTCTTTGAAAGGATAAACAAAACTGAAACTCTTATATAGGCTAAGAGGGGGAAAAAAGAAGAAAATCCAAATAAAAAGGAAAAATGAAAAATTACAACACATTCCATGGTAATATAAAAGATGGTAAGGTACAGGATGAACATCTATATGCAAACAAGGAAAAACTAGAAGACACTGACAAAATATTAGACTAATACAACATTCCAAGATTGAAGCAGGATAAAATAGACACTTAAACCAAACAGACAGATCAAAAACACAGAAATTGAAAAGGCAGTGAAAAGTTTCCTTAAGAACAAAAGTCCAGGACAAGAACCCATCATTAGTGAATTCTACCAAACTTTCAAAGATCTACCCTTTTCACATTCTTCAAATTAAGTAAAAGAGGGAAGGCTCATAATATGTGATGAGGCCAATATTACCCTGATCCCAAAACCAGTTAAGAACATAAGACAATTAAAAGCTGTCTGATGAATATAGATGCAAATACTTACAAGATTTTGGCAAGTCAAATACAGGAACATAGTAAAAGAATCATGTATCAAGACCAAGTAGGATTCAGGCAAGGGGAGAACAATACACAAGTTCAAAATATTCAAGTTAATCACTGTTATTCACCACATCAAAAAAGATAAAAAATTACATGATCATATCAATAAATGTTGAAAAGCATTTGACTAGATTCAATATTTACTTAAGCTAAATGTGCTCAATAAATTGGGAATAGAAGAACTACTTGAATATAATAATAAAGCCCATATGTGATAGCAAGCATTATATTCAAAAATGAAAAAAAGAAATTGTTCCCCTGAGATCAGAATAAGACCACAGTGTCCACTCTCACCACTACTTTCTAACATAGAATTGGAAGTCGTAGCCAGAACAACTGGGTGAGGAAATAACATAAAATGAATTTAGACTGGAAAAGAAGAAGTAAAACTATCACTTTTACAGATGATACAATATAGGAAAAACAAAAGACAATTAAAATACTACTAAAATAATAAATGGTGTAAAATAGTAGGATACAAAACCAATATACAAACATATTTCTACATACAAACAATGAATCAGAGGAAAGAGAAATTGAGAAATCAATCCTATTTACAATCAAATCAAAAGGATTAATTATCTAGGAATTCACAAAGGAGATGAAAGATCCTAGATAATAATCCTCTACTACATTGCACTAGACCCCCCTTCCCTCCCTGCCTTCATTCTCATACCCTGCTCTCCCATTTTGGTTGCCTCAGTTCTGATTTCAAGGATTTGTTTTATTTTAGCGTTGTCTGTTCCTTTGCTTTTATATTCCACATGACTGAAATTGTCTATCATTCTCCTTATGACTTATTTAACCTAGCATAATACCTTTAAGATCCATCAATGTCACTGCTATACCTTGACTATTATACATAGTACTGCAATGGATATAGTAATGCATTCAGTTCTTTAAATGAGTGTTTTCATATTCTTCCAATAAATATATAGGAATGAAATTGATGGATAACATGGAGATTTTTTTATACTCTGAGAAATCTCCTTACTCTTTTCTAAAGTGGCTGGACCAAGCTACCAACAGTATACAAGAATTCCATTTCCTCCTCATCCTTGCCAACATTTATTGCCTCTGCTATTTTTTTAAATGAACCAGAAGAAAAAAAAAGTTGTTTAAATCACCATATTACCAAAAGTAATTTACAGATTCAACATAATACATATCAAAATCCCAATGACATTTTTCAAGGAAATAAAACAAGCAATCCTAAAATTTGTATGGAACAATAAAAGACCTCAAATAGCCAAAGTTATTCATAAGAGAAAAAAATGACATGCTCTCTGATTTTAAGCTATACTACAAAACAATGTGACCAAAACAGTAGGGTATTGTAAGAAAGAGATGAACAGACCAATGGAATAGAGTCCACAAATAAACCCACACAAATATGGAAAGTTAATCTATAAGAAAGGAACTATAAAAGGAAATATAAAATAGAGAAAAGAAAAGCATCTTTACCATGCTGTGTTGAGAAATATGAACAGACATGTGAAAAATCTGAAACTAGACTATTATACAAGTTCAAACACAAAAAAAATAATTGAAATTGGATTGAAGACTTGGAAAAAACACATGCAACCATAAAATAACAGAAAAAAAAAACATAGGCAATACAGTTCTGGAAATCAACTTCAGAGATGTATTTGGGACTCAACTCTACCAGCAAGGGAAATAAAAGCAAAAGTAAAACAAATGGAATTTCATAAAAATAAAAAGCACTTGTATAGTGAAAGAGACCAAAATGGCAATCTCAGATCAGGAGAAGATTTTTACACATATCTAAGAAGGGGTTAATTTCCAAAATCTATAAAGAACTATAGAACTCAGCAACAACACCCTCACGCACCCCCCCCCAAAAAAAAACAATGCAACCAAAAAAATGGGCAGCAGATCTAAGCAGACACTTCTCCAAATAAAGCATACAAGTACATGCGGAAAAAATGCTCAATATAATATATTATAAGGCAGATTCAAAGCAAAATCCTGTGAGAATGGCTTATATCAAAGACTGGAAATAATCAAATTTGGAGCTACTATGAAGAATAAGGAAGACTGAGAATATACACTGGTATAACCTCTATATAAAAAAGCTATGGAGATACCTCAAAAAATACAAATGGAAACAGTATATCATCCAGCAATTATATTTCTAGTTATTTATCCAAAGAATATGAAAAAAAAACCTATACAAAAAGATGTATGCACTCATGTGTTCACAGCAATCTACATGTCCACTGACAGATGATTATTTTGGTGCAGAGTGAGCGATGCATGTACACATAAAGAGGTGTGAAAATGTATCCCCCAAATTTATACTGAGATGTAAAAGACTAATAATATTGTGATATATATACTCAATGGATTAGTACTCAGCTATCAAAAATGAATGAAAGTGTATTTTGAGACAATATAGACAGAACTTGAGACAATTATTCTAGGTGTAACATGTCAGAAAGTGGAAGACAGTTACTATATGATTTCACTCATTAGTGGAATATAAATAACCAAAGAAAACAAACTTGTTAATCACAATAGAAATAATTCCTAGACTGTGAAAAATATTCAGTATGGGAAAGAACCCTGAAAACATTACACTAAGTGAAAGAATCTGGACAAAAAACATCACACAATTTATAATTTTCTATCTTTATTAAATATTTATCATAGCTAAATCCTCACAGACAGAACCCACACTGGTGGTCTCCAGGGGCTGATGAAAGAGCAGAATGGGGAGAAAGTGCTTTTGGGGTATGAGGTTTTATTTTGGAGTAATAAATATGCTTGGAACTAGACAAAGGTAGTGGTTGCATAATACTGTGGATGTTATAAATGTCACTGAACTATTTGCTTTAATTGTTTAATTTTATGCTGTATCAACTTCATACAACACATTTTTTTAAAACATTGAACTAAGATCAATTCTATAAATGGCCGCCGAACTGTAAGTATCAAATATCTAGACAAAAACAAGAAAAAAAAAATTTTTGAGACTAGGTCTCACTATTTTTGCCCGTGGAACTGCAGGCTCTCGTTGCCCGGGGTACCACAGACTCAAGTGATCCCCAGCCTCAGCTTCCCACGTAGCTGGGACTATACAGGCGTGCGCCACCACGCCCAGCTATTTTTTTGGAACTAGGTCTCGCTACGGGCCCCAGGTCCCGGCCGCTTCATAGGCTGAAGCTTACAGGCACGAGCCACCGTGCCTGGCCAAGAAAATTTTAAAACTTCAGTGTACTTAAATCTTCCTACACATAATGCAAAAAATGTAATGGTGATACAAAGAAAAAAATATAAACTGAACTTTAGAAAAATTTTAAATCTTCTAATTGAAGTATATGCTCTTAAGGGAAAGAAAATACATGCCACAGAATGGGAAAAATACTGTGTATGTGCATTTGTGTATGAATACACATGGTTAAGAGTCTGTATTCAAATATAAGTGAAACTCTTCCAATTTAAAATAAGTCATCCAAATTATTTTTAAAAATAGGCAAGGATTTGAGAAGATAGTTTACAATAAAAGATACTTAAATGGCCAATGACTACAAAAAAACATGCTCAGAATCATGAAAATGCAAATAAAATAACAAGACTCTGCTTCATACACACTGTAATTTAAAAAACCTACACATAACTGGTAGGAAATGTAAAACAGTACAATTACCTTGACATATAGTTCAGTGTTTTGTAAAGTTAAATATATTATACACTAAGTTCCTTTACAGTTACCCCAGGGAAATGAAAATTACATTACAAAATGATGTGTATGTAATTGATGGGATGAAAAAAATAGCAGATTAGTGGCTTCAAGAGTTCAAGGACAGGGAAAGATTTTACTTGGAAGGAAAACAAGTGAAATTTTGGAGGTGATGAAAATATTCATATCTTAATAGTTGTGGGTATGTACTTTTGTCAAAATTCATTAAACTGAAGACACTTAAAGTATGTACAGTTTACTGTATGTAAACTATACTTTAATAAAGTTGTTTTTAAAAAAAAATAGGAATCTGAATTAAGACTTGGATCTCTTCCATAAGTTTTCCACAGGCAACTCCCATGAGGGACGCTTCATTGAGGTCCCTGTTTTCACTAAGGAATGCGGAGGCAAAACATAGTTGGAATAGCTAAGTTATTCACTTGTTCCCTTAAATTTACTAAACAGCAAGCTGTATTTCCTGAAATATCTGAAGTATTTATTTAAATTTTCTTTGTTTGAGGAGCCCACCAAAAATTAGTTTAAAAATAATAAACCTACATATATGTGACAATTATATAAACATCATTCTACAATTATCTAAATATTTCATTTCAAGTCAATAAATAATTTAATATTAAAAACCTTAAGAAGCTTCCTAGGAAATAAAAGTTGTTTTAACAGTTTTTCTCTACAACTACAGATAAAACTCTTTTCCTGCTTAGATACTAGTTTTAACTTTGTCTTTACAACTACTTTCATTCCCTCATTTTCCTAACTTTTGAACCATTTCAACTCTAGTCAGAAAGAAAAAATAAGAACTTATATATATTTTAATATATAAATATTGGTACATTTAATTGACATGTTATCTAGTAAATGCCTCTAAATTAACCAAAAGTATTTCTAATTAATTTTCCCACTTTATGGTAAAGAGCAAAGGTGAAAAGAGCTGACGAGGAAGGAAAACAATTACTATGCCTACAAAAAGGCCACTAGATTTAGCTAAATTATTAGATTTAGCAAAATTATATTGGAAGAGATTTTGTGGAAAATGGGTCATGATTTGTTGAACACTTAATATGTGTCAGGTATTAAAACACTTAAGGGTTAACAATATTAGTCTAATTAGAAGAGTCACGACTTAAACCAAGGCTGATGCCGATGCCAATGCCCATGCTATATTAAACTATTACACTACACAACCATAGTAACTTTAGAGCTAGTTATTGCAGGGGATGTGTGCTACCATAAAAAGAATCTGCCCTAGCTACTACAAAACACCAAAATGCTAAAGAGACTCATCATTCTAATCCCCAATCATATGTTATCAAGGATAATTTCTCAAAGCACTTACTTTTCCATTCTAGTTCTAAAGTCTAACCTAACATCCAGATTCTGCTTATTTGCAATAATTTATTATCATAAAATACTATACTAAAACAGCAACATACCTCCATATGACACTTTGACTACTTGACAAGGGAATGGGTAAAAAACATGTAAAATCTTAAGGAGGAAAGATACAATATGCTTAATGGGATATCACTCTCATATTTTTCTTACTTGCATTCACCTGTACCACTTTTAGGCAGAATCAGAAAAATCTACAACATCCCAGCAATATACACCCTAAAAGTACACCTCCTTTCACAGCCCCTCTCTTCTAGCTTAACTATGGAGTCAACTCTAAAGTATTCCCTTGGAGATACTAAAAGATGGGATAAGGATTAGGGCAACAACAGGTAATATGACCCAATATTTCCAATCAATATTGGAAAACAATATAAACTAGTTGAAAAGCTCTTTTTTAAGGTTTTGGCATATAGTACATAGAAATAATTAAAAATTACGATAATTTCTTGAAGTGTTTATCAGATTTATTACCAACTTTAGATACCCTGAGTATTCCCAACTCAACCAAAAAACACTTGATTAAACCATTAAGGTTCAAAATTGTTCCTTTATTTTCACTATTGTAAATAGTGCTGCAATAAACATCTGGGTATAGGTGTCTTTTTGGATTAGAGTTTTTGTAATCTTCTAGATGCCTAAAGGTGGGATTGCTGGATTGAATGGGAGTTCTATTTCCAGTTGTTGGAGGGTTTTCCACACAGCTTTCCATAGTAGCTGGACCAGTTTGCATTCCTACCAGCAGTGTAAAAGTGTCCCTCTCTCTCCATAATCACACCAGCACTTGCTGTTACCTGTTTTTTTCTATATGGGTGTAAGATGGTATCTCGTAGTTTTGGTTTGCATTTCTCTGATTATTAGTGATGTTGAACATTTTTCCATGTCTATTAGCCATTTGCATTTAAGCAACCCAAATGCCCCAAAATAGATGAATGGTACAGAAAGCTGTGGTATATGTACACATTGGAATACTATTCATCAATCAAAAAAGACAAACTTATGTCATTCACAGCAATATGGATGAAATACGCCAGAAAGAAAAAGAGAAATACTGAATGGTCTCACTTATATGAAGGACAAAGGGAAAACAAACAATCAGACAAGAAAAATTTAAAACTAATTTTTAGCAAAATTGAAGCATAGTGCATAGAGTGCATAGAGGGGGGAGGGGGGAAATCGGGGGTGGGAGGGATACAAAAGACTAAGATGATGGTTCATGGGTGATAAGGTTGTGGGAGAACCCCAGGGTAGATAATGATGTAAAATAAAATAAATAATATAATGAATAATTTTTTTAAATAAAAATTATACACTCTCTGGGGCATTACAGTGAAAAAAATTAAAGAATAAAATTGTTCCTTTATAAGTAGGAAGAAATTTGTGTTTATAGCAACTTTTGTGTTGTATTATCTAAATTTTTGGAAAGATTCACAAACCTAAAGATAAAATCATAGTTTTCATACATACATATTTTGCTTCAAATATAAAATATTAGATTCAGCATTCAAAAATCACTCTTTTTTATGGTAAGGTGAAAAGTGGAAATGTGTTTCTCACTCAGTGGAAGGAAAAAGATAAGAATACACGTTATACTTCATATAAGTTTGTATAAAAATTAAAGATGATGCCTCTCCATTGCCTTCAATGAAATAATTACTACTGGCATTAAGTTTACTCAGGAAACATCAGGGTTTTTAATTTAAAAAAAAAGATCACTGAAGTTTCACTTTTTTAAAAAGGTGGGTAAGGGAAAATTCTAAAATTGATCCAAAATATTTATTAACAAAATTCTGTCCTAGTTTTTACATGAATTCACTTATCTTTCTTTTTCTTTCAATAAGAATGATAGCATAAAGAGTTAATAGTAAATGTGTTTTAAATTGTTTAAGTCGCCAAAACGCTGAAATATATAGCTGCAAACTAAATGCTTTTACTGCAAAGTAGTAAGCATTTACTATAGGTAATTGAGAAAAGGCAGTTATGGCAATCCATAATCTCACCACCAGTTTTATACTAGTATAGTTCTTAAAGTCTTTTTTTCTCCATTTAGCTTTGAATAAAAAATTGCCACACAAAAGTCCTTAAGTTACATTTTAATAGCAGTGGTAAGAAAAAGAGATTAAACTTCAAACTCTAGAGCATTCTACACCCTAATGAATCAAACTATTGTTCCTATGAGCACAAATTTCTGTTAATTGTGATTTAACAAGACTAAGTCTAGGTTTAACAAAATTCAGTAAGAATCTATACTCTTATCCTCTAAACCCAACAAAATCCTTGCAGAATTTTTAAGTACTAAACAGAATAAAGATGTAATCAAGTAGACATGTAAGCAAAACTAAAACAATAATCTGAAATAATTTAGTCCCTCTTGCCTCAATTTTTCAGTTTTTTCCAAATTAAATAAGGCCTTGATTTTAAAACAAAGTGAGTAATACAATAATTACAATGCCTCATGGAAATCATAAAGATTTTATTTTTAACTCATCTTCATTTTTCTGCATTTGCCAATTTCTATTTGTAACAATTTAACCACTGAAGAAAAAAGATACTTCCATTCCCATCTGAGTATCAAGGACTGGAAAAAAATAAGATGTGCGTGAAAATCTACAATGACACAGACAAGTTTATAAGCCCGTGTTTTTAATATAAAGGTTATCAATCTGTAAATTCAAATATGTCAGTCACATTTGTCAGAGAAACAAATCTAAATTTCTGAAGATGAACCTCTATTTTAGCCTCTCAGAAAGGTGACCTTTTTCAGTTAAACCTCATTTGCTATTTTATAGCATTAGTCTGTGCTTTTTTTTTTTCATTATACAGTATACACAAATGAGGCATGAAGCTGTGATAAGGTCTAATAAGCTTGTGCTATAACAAAAGTAGTCTTTACTGCAACTCGGTAGAAAAATGAAATGCCTAAATAAGGCTATAAAAGATAAGTAAGGAAATAGAATTGAGAGAGGTTAGAGCTAAGAATGAATTTATTCACTATTAAGTAAATTACAATTAATTGAGTATACTCACTATGAAGTAGAAAAACACTTAAAAACTAAAAACCCAGTTCTTTTGATTGGCTCCAATCATAGGAGCCAATCAAAAGAACTAGAAGAAAGACTCAATTATATTTATCCTTCCAAAATATGTCTAGTATCTTTAGGGAGTCAGGAGAATGAGGGATGGAGAATTCCACACCTTCAAAGATGAATTTTTCCAGACAGTAGAAATTTTTAACATACCAACATTTCAAGATGTGTAGCTATTTTTAAAATAACAACATAAAAGGAATTGACTCCATTTTTTAAATAAAGCAATGAAAATTAGCATGACCTTAAAGCTAGGACAAATTTGCTCATTACAGTCAGCTAGGAAAACTACTCAGAAAGGATACTGAAGTTAAAAAAAAAAATGTTTCACATTTCAGAAGACTTCCTAAAACTAAATTAAGTTAAATTAACTAAAAATTGATAACGCCATTTCCTACAGATTTATTACACAAGCATTTCTCCTATGAAGTTAAGTTGAAATGAAGAAAAGAATTTTCCTCATATCAAAATATACTAACTTGCAGCTTTTTCTAAATAGTTTTAACAGTTACCAAATCTGAGGCCTACATTTAATTCAATTCTTGTTTCCTATAACATTACCAAAGAAAAATGAGTTAAATTTGGTAAAATAAGGTAATAGGAAATAACAATTAGCATAATAATATAGTCTTGTCTTCCCTTAAATTTCATAGGAAAGATAAAAATGTCTTTGTCCAATAATTGAAATGAAATTCTGTATATGAGAAAATTAATAATGAAAGTCCATTAATTAAATGAAATGTTTTCTGTTGCACATTATGAAGTATAGAAATAGTAAATATGACCATTGCTTTTAAGGTGACTCAAATATCATTGGGGTAAATTATCAGACAGACAGACAGGCAGGCAGGCAGGCAGGCAGACAGACAGACAGGCAGGCAGGCAGGCAGACAGACAGACAGACAGACAGATGACAGACAGACAGACAGACAGACAGACAGACAGACAGACAGACAGACAGACAGACAGACAGACAGACAGACAGACAGACAGACAGATAGATAGATAGATAGATAGATAGATAGATAGATAGATAGATAGATAGATAGATAGGAAGGAAGGTAGGAAGGTAGGTAGATAGATAGCAGCCACTGGATTTGCCCTATCATCATAAATAAGTACAAAATACATGAAACAAATGTTTTTATACATTGGGAAAAGTTAGAAGTGACTGTGGTCTCAACAATTATTTTAGACATTATTTTGAAGCTCCTAACAATAAGATAGGAAGATAAAAATAGGTAGACTAGAAAGGAAGAAGCAAATTTAAATTTATGAAAGACATAATCAAAATATGTAGACAATTCTAAGCAATCCATAAAAGCTAGTAGAAATAATAATTCAGTAAGATCACAGTATTCAGGACAATAGAAAACATTAAATAGTATCGCTATATTACTATCTAATGCTATATTATTATCTAATTACTAACAGTGTTGTTATACTAACAAATAGTTGAAAATGTAAAACAAAATCCATGCATAATATTATTCAAATACGTGAATACCTAGGATACATTTAACAAAGTTCATATAAGTCAGCACTAAAAACTGCAAAGGATTACTGAGAGAAATTAAAGACTTTAATAAATACAAAAATATTCCATGTTCATTCATCACAAAAACTTTCATGTGACTTGTTATTTTGCAATTATTTTTATTATGGTTGATTTGGAGCCAAACCCAAAATGTATGCCTCTCAATGTGTCAAAAGTTAAAAATGCAAAGCTTTAGAAGGAAATATGAAGAAAATTCTGGTGTCCTAGTGGTAATTAAAGAGCTCATATAAATAACAAAAGAAAGTCATAACTATAAGTAGATGATAAACTGAACTATGCCAATATTAAACTTTCATTCACTGAAAATAATACAAAGAAAATGAAAGGCAACTCACCAAACTGATGAATAAAATATGAATGAATCTAAAATGTATTACATTAAGAGAAAAAAACTAAATCCAAACTAAATTCTATCATCTAGCTAGCTAGCTAGCTAGCTATCTCAAAGATTATAGGAACAGGAAAAAAGATGAGTGATTGCAAGTAAGTACAGATAGGTGGAAAGGCTTATTACAAAGTGGCAGCATGAGGAAATATTAAGGTGATGAACTGTTCTAAATACTAAATAGTGATTATGACTATGGTTACAAGAGTGTATGTTTTTATCAAAAGTCAAGAAACAGTACATCAAAGATAGCAAATTCCACTGACTAAAAGTAATACCTTAACAGAAAACTACAAAGAGATAGCAATACTAAGATATCAAAAGGTTAAAACTAAAAAGTGAGGATAGCAAATGTAGGTTAGGGTGAGGAACAACTAAAACTTTCAGACATTTAATAGACTTTACAATGGTGTAATCATGTTGAACAATTTACATTTCTTGAGGGGAAAAAAGGCTTAAGATAGAACCCAGCAATTCCATTTTTCTGTATTTACTCAAGAGGAAAAAAAGCATATATCTATACAAAGACTTGTTCACAACATTCATTGTAGATAGGGAAAACTTTAAAGATACATTCTAGACACAGTATGCAACTTTTCTTCTCCTAGTGTTTTCTTCTCTTACTTTCCTATGTCCTTATGTCCATAAAACTGTAGTAGCTTTTTGTCTGGGGCTCTTTAATCAGTGAGATGATCTGATCCCCAAATTTGTAATGATTCACCCAACCTGAGCCATTGTCTGAAGAAAAATGTAAATGTGGACGAGGAGTTGGCATTTCTCCAGGCTTAGCCTCTTCGTTATAAAATCACAATGATTAAAGGTGGTTGTAGATTCACTTTGGTTTGTTTTAATTAGCTACCCAGCCATCTACCATCTCAGCTGAGATTCTAACATAATTGTTTAAATAGGTGCAAATTATTTCTTGATGAAAGTTAACTTCACTATGTTTTATTTCAGCAAACAGAAATGGAAAAGGAACTCCTCAGTCTGTAATTATGCAAACCTATAGCCAATGTCTTAAATATCTTCCCCAAAAGTCAGACTGCAAACAATCAAAGTCTTCTCTTACCTCTTCTACTAAACGTGTCCTGAAATTTGTATGACTCATAGTCAGTCATGAAAGGCAGCCAGGACAAAAACACATAAGGGTTGAAAAGAATAACCTTTTTATTTGCAGGTGATATGACTTTATACATGGAAGATACAATGAAACTACTAGAACTAATGAATAAATGTACCAATGGTGTTCTGTATCTTTATTATAGAAAACACACTATTGCATATATTTGTCCAAACTCACAGAACTGTGCATAAAATGGGTGTTTTACAGTATGTACAACATACCCTAAAATTTTAAAATAGAAAATCTTAGGATAAAAGAATTAATAAAAATCAATTAATGTCTACATCTTAGCAACAAGCAACTGAAAATGAAATTTTGAAAAGTATACCATTTTAAATGGAAACAATCATACACACACAAAGAAAAACATCAAATGCTGTACATGACTTCTTTGAATTCAATTAAAGGATATCTAAATTAATGGAGAGATGTACTGTGTTCATGGACTAATGAAATTCTTAAGATTTCAATTCTTTCTAGATTGATAGAATTGCTACTACTCATATCAAATCTCAAAAGGTTTTAGTACAAATTAACAAGATGAATCTAAAATTTGTCTGGGACAGCCAAGACAATCCTGAAGAAGAAAAAATCTTAAAGACTTCTACTACAAGATTTAAATAATATGTCAAAATATTTTAGACAATGGGTTACTGATATAAACAGGTGAATAGAATAGCCAAGTGAGTTCTATCCACCTCTTTTTTAAAATTATATATATATATATATATATATATATGTCACATCATTGTAATCCCTGGGGGTCACCCACCACCTACTCTCTCTTGCTGCTCCAGTTGCCCCACCCCAGTTGTGTACTTTAATTTGGTTTTCCATATATTAGTGAAACCATTTGGTTTCTGTCTTTTTCCTTCTGACTTGTTTCTGCCAATATGATTTCTTCTAGGTACACATCCATGTTACCATAAAATCGTCTAATTTGTTGTTTTTAATTGATGCATAATATTCCACTGTGAATATATACCACATCTTTTTCATCCATTCATCTGTTTTGGGGACATTTGAGTTGCTTCCATGTCCTTGCAATTATAAATAGTGCTGCAGTAAACATCCAGGCACAGGTGTCCCTTTGTACAAGCATTGAGGTTCTCCTTTGGGTAGATTCCCAAAAGAGCAATTACTGGGTCAAATGGCAGTTCCATTTTCATAAGTTTAAGTTCCTCCATATAGCGTTTCATAGTGGCTGAACCAGTTTACATTTCTATCAGCAATGTAAGAGTGTTCCTTTCTCTCCACAACCATGGCAGCACTTGCTGTTGCCCATTTTTTGGATGTGAGCCATTCTTACTGGTTTAAGGTGGTATCTCATTGTGGTTTTGATTTGCATTTCCCTGATTGGTAGTGACATTGAGCATTTTTTCATGTGCCTGTTGGCCATTTGTATTTCCTCTTTGGACAAGTGTCTTTTTAGTTCTTCTCTCCAGTTTTTAACTGTTTTTTTTCTTTGTTTTTGTTAAATTGTGTGATTTTTTGTGTATTTTTGTTATCAGACCTTTATCACTCATATGGAGGGCAAAAATTTTTTCTCACCCATTTGGGTTTCTTTTTGCTTTCTCTGTTGTCTCTTTTGCTGTACATAAGCTTTTTAGTTTGATGTAGTCCCAGTTGTTAATGTTTTCCTTCATTTTTTTACCTGCTATAGATATGTCCAGAAAAGGATTTCTCAATTGTAGCTCATGGAGGGTTTTGCCCAGGTTTTCTTCTATGTATATTATAGTTTCCAGTCTTACATCCAAGTCTTTTATCCATTTTGAGTTGGTTTTTGTACATGGTGTTAAGGGTGTTTCTTGGCTCATTTTTTTTTTTGCATGTCTTGGCCCAGTTTTCCCAGCACCATTTACTGAAGAGACCATCCTTGTTCCAATGTAAGTTTTTTTTTTCTTTGTCAAACATTAATTGACTATATATATATATATATATATATATATATATATGTATGTATATATGTGGTTTTATTTCAGGGCACTCAGTTCTGTTCCACTGGTCTGATTGTTTTTGTACCAGTACCAAGCTGTTTTAATTACTATGGCTTTGTAGTATAATTTGAAGTCTGGGAGAGTAATACCTCCATTTTCTCTTTTTTTAGTCAGTAGGCTTTTTGATATTTGAGGTCATTTGATATTCCATAAATTTCATTAATTTTCATTCTATCTCTTTAAGAATTTTTCTGGGATTTTTATAAGGATTGCATTGAATCTGTAGATTGCTTTTGGTAGGATGGCCATTATGATGATGTTGATTCTTCCAGTCCATGAGCAGGGAATGTTTTTCTTTCCTTAAGTCTTCTATCTCTTTTAGCAGCATTTTAAAGTTTTCTTTGTATAGTTCTTTCACGTGTTTTGTTAGATTTATTCCCAGGTATTTAATTTTTTTTTTTTTTGGTGCAATGGTAAATGGGATGGATTTTTTTTATTTCTTCTTCTGTTTGACTTTTTGCATATAGAAAGCTACTGACTTCTGTGTGTTGATTTTGTAGCTGGCTAACTTACTGAACTGGTTTATTGTTTGAGAAGTTTTTCTGTAGATTTTTTTGGGTTCCCGATATAAAGAATCATGTATCTACATAAAATGATAGCTTCAGTTCCTCTTTTCCTATTTGTATCCCTTTTATATCTTTCTTTCGCCATATTACCCTGGCTAGAACTTTCAGTACAATGTTAAAAAGTAGTGGAGAGAGTGGGCTTCCTTGCCTGGTTCCAGATCTTAATTGGAATGATTTTAGTTCTTCCCCATTTAGGATGATATTTGCTGCAGGTTTGTCATAGATGGCTTTTCTTATGTTGAGGTATGTTCCTTTGATCCCCAGTTTTTCAAGGACTTTTATCATGAATGGGTGCTGGACTTTATTGAATGCTTTCTCTGAATCTATTGATATGATCATATGGATTTTGTTTTTCTCCTTTTTGATGTGGTGAATTACATTAATTGATTTCCAGATGTTGAACCATCCCTGTTCCCCTGGGATAAATCCCACTTGGTCATGGTGAATAATACATTTTATGATCATTGGAATCAATTTGCCAGGATTTTGTTTAAAATTTTTGCATCTGTGTTCATTAGGGAAATTGGTCTATAGTTTTCTTTCTTGGTGCTGTCCTTGTTTGGTTTTGGTATGAGTGTGATGTTTACTTCGTAGAATGTGGTTGGCAGTTTTCCTTCTTTCTCAATTTTTTGGAAAAGTTTTAGTAGTGCAGGCCTTATTTCATCTTTGAATATCTGGTAGAATTCATCTGTGAAGCCATCTTGTCCTGGGCTCTTGTTTTTTAGGGAGGATTTTGATGACTGCTTCAATTTTGCTACTTGTGATTGGTTTATTTAAGTTCTCTATTTTTTCTTTGTTCAATTTTGCATAGTTGTATTTTTCCAAGAATCCATCCATCTCATCCAGGTTGTTGTGTTTGTTTCCATATAGATGTTCATAGTAGTCTCTGATTATCCTTTGGATTTCTTTTGTGTCTGTTGTAATTTCTCCTCTTTCATTTGTGATCCTTTTAATTTGAATGCTCTCTCTTCTTTTGTTTGTGAGCTTTGTGAGCTTTATTTATTTTTTCAAAGAACCAGCTCTTGGTTTTGTAGATCTTCTGAATACTCTTTTTGGTTCCTAGGTTATTTATTTCTTCTTTTATTTTTATTATTTCTTGTCTTCTGTTGGGTTTTGGTTTTTCCTGTTGCTCTTTTTCTAATTTTTCAATCTTGAGGTTTAAGATTTCTTAAAGAATACACTACTAAAAGATATCAAAGGCATGAGGAGCTTAAGGAAACTGGGAAATATTCTATATCTTGACCTGATTGGTGGTTACCAGATTATATATAATTATTCAAAAATAATTGAGCTGTTCACCCAAGATCAGTGCACATGTAAAATTGCATTTGAATAAAATAACTGTTAAAGTGCAAACTTTAAAATGTAAATAGCAGCTTTATCTGTAACAGCCATAGTATGGTGACAACCCAAATGTCCATCAACAGATGAGAGAAAAGCTGTTTTTCTAGCCAGTCGAGTAAGGTATATCCATACAGCAGAATCCTATACAGCAAGAAAATAATGAACTATGAACATACACCACATGGATGAACGTCAAATGCTGAAAGTACATAAAATGTAAGACTCCTTTTATATTGAATTCCAGGAAATAAAATATACAAAAAGAAAATTAGTGGTTACTTGGACATGGAAGCTTAGAAAGAGAGGAAAAGTCTACAAAGAGGAATGAATATATTCTGGAGTGATTCGTGTGCTCATTATTTTCAATGTAATAATGGTTTCACAGGTGTATATCTAAGTCATAATTTTTCAAATTTTATACTACAACTATGTATAATATACTGTAAGTCAATTATACCTCAGTTGCTTAAAAATTATAGAGAAGCAAATTTGAGCTTAATACGAATTTTCCATACAACAGAAAGAAACTTCACAAATATTGCTGACAAGATAATGTCCATCCTCTATTTGAAAATTTTTAGTAAGGGGGATTCCAATTATTAAATAGTTTGTTAGAAAAGAGTTGATATCAAGTATTCCTCCTGTAACTTAACCCATCGACTCTAGGTCTTGCTTTTTTGGTGCTCTCCAAATAATTCTTCCCTTCTAAATTCAAAATTCATTCAACAACTAGCTACCAAGAACCAACTACAAAGTTACTGGAGTTTTATTCTCTTTTGTTTTACTGTGCTTCACAGAATTTTTCCACAGATTTAAGATTGATTTACAGATAAGTCTTAACTGCCATTTTTTCTCAGTAAGCCCTCACTTCATATCTCTGTGTTACATTAAGATATGTACATATTTTTGGACATGATGCCATTGCACACTTAATAGAATAAACTACATATAACATTTATATACACTGGAAAGCCAAAAGAATTCTGTGATTCACTTTATTGCAATATTAGCTTTATTGTTGTGGTCTGGAACCAAACCTGCAATACTGCTGTGGTATGTCTATATATACAAGGAAACATTCTACACACTGTGGTGATTACAAAGATATGTAAGACAAGGAGCAGGTTTCATCGATTCTGTAATATAAACTTAAAAATAACTAAATTTAGCTCATTGTATTTCTTCATCAGTGTCTCCACTGCTGTGGTTTGTATAGTTAAAAAATGTGTGATTTGGCAACTGGACTAAAGATATGGTAGGAAACATTAATAAAATCTAGTATCTCTGTTTTCTATTTGATATTTTTAACTATACCTAATAGGGTGAAAAAACTACAAAATCATATTACCAGCTCACCAATCTCTAAATCATTGTGGTATACTAATAAGAACTGGTAAAAATTCTATCTCTGCAAGCAACTAGCTTTATCTTTCATCATTACTTCACTTTCCTGTAAAATGATGCAACTTACCTCTGCAAAGTAGTGATTTTCAAACTTTTTGCTTTTTAGATCCTCTTACTATCTCAAAAATTACTAAGGACACACAAAAAATTTAAGAGGTTACATCTGTCAATATGTAGTATATAAAACGGAGCAATATTTAAAATAATGAAATCATTTATAAGTGACAATAACAAACATATTATAGAATTAACATTGGTTTTATAAAAAAATAGATATTTCAAAACAAAAAATCAGTAAGATAGTTTTACATTATTTTACAATTCTCTAAAATTTATTTTGACAGAAGACAGATCATCATATATGCTTCTATTGTCATTCTGTTGTAATATGTTGGTTGAAATAAAGAAAAATTGTCTTCATGCAGTTATATATTTAGAAAATTGAATATTTCAATAGCCTCTTAAGATAACTGTGGATGTTAAAGCTCTTTGTTAAAGCTCTTTGAGGTTAATTACAACTCAGAATCTGAAACCTGATCAGTTAACTTTGTATACTCAATTTCATTAAGTCTAATTGATCTATCTTACTTTTAAGTGTAACTTTTCTCTATGCAAGTTTGTGACATCATGCATTAGTCATTTAAAAAACACCAGATTTACAGCACTTCCAAATGATAACACATGTCATTATACAATATTAAAATTTAATACACATTAATTACTGATCTTCTTAGAAAAGACCTTAGTTTATCAAACTTTGAGTGGCAGATTCAAGTTTCCAAAAATTGTAATTCTTACTTAAAAAGGTAAAATGTTTTCATTGCCAACAAATAATGCTCGTAGTTTTTCTTGAAATGATAATTTGCTTTGCTCATTTTCATGAAAGTGCCTGTTAAATATCAAAGTATGAATAATCTCAGTTTGTCTCCATTTCTCTTTCAAATAAAAATTTTCCATGAAAAAAATATAGGTTTCTATGCAAAAAATCAGCAAATTCACCCTGCAACTCAATTACTCAAGTGACTTTCTTAGAAACAACAGTCATACTTCAGCATATTCAATATCTAATAAAAGTAATGAGACAGTTACCATTGTTTTCAAAATTGTGGGCTTTTTTGAGATGTTGATTCACAGCAGTGCATATGATTCAGAGGTACAGAATTACAACTCTACTACACTACACCCACTACTAAGACACAGCCCACCTCCCTCCTTGCTCTTTACCCACTTCTCTACTCCTCTGGTAACCTCAGTTCTATAGTCAGATTTCTAGGGTTTGTTTTGGTTTAGTCTGTTGCTTTGTTTCTTTATATTCTATATGTGAGTAAAATGAAATGTCTAAAGGAGAAAGACAAATATTGAATGAGTTCACTCATTGATAGCATTCTTAAGGCAAATTGACTTTTTATCCTCTGAGAGTATAAAGAATACATACATCTAATAGAACAATTTGGTTATGTGGCACCAGCAGCTTTGTCCACCATCAGTGTAAATGTCAACAGTGAAAAAAGCAAAACAGTCTTCATATTATCACTAAAATGCTCCTCCTGATAAGAATCCTAGGAGTCTGAAGATAACAGTATGAGAACTGACCTAAATGGTTCCTAACTTTTCTTCAGTTCTAAAACGTCTATAATTATGTAAACAGGTAACATCATTCATTTGTATAACTCCACAAAGAATTTGCTTCCCTACGAAGGAATATATTTTCATTAAGTAAATATAACAAGTTCTTATAAATCTTTAATTCCAGTGATCCTGAGGACAAACTCAAAAGGGAGTAAAGCAAGAACATGTCTTCTTTCCTCAAAAAGCCTAGATTTTATTTGGATTTCCCCATCCTCCAACTTTCCTTGGCAGCAATGTGCTTTGCTGGGTGTTCGGTGAATCAGTGGTATAACTTACATTTATGGTCCTATTCCACTAGCTAAATAACTGACATAACTGAGCATTAGCTCATACACATATAACATAATTCGAACCAATGAGATGCATGGGGCATTTTCAGATTCAAGGGGTAGGACCCCTGAGAAAGTTATCATGACTAATTTAAAGGGATACAAATGAACAGGTCATACTCTTGTTTTACTGGATATTATAGAGGCTACATCTGATCGACGGAACTCCACCAGTCATCTTGCAAGTATAAGGAGCATTTATCAGATTCAAGCAGAGTACAGCAGAGCAGAAAGATGGAGATTCTGGATTGTTAATATCATTATTTGTCTAAATTAATTAACCTCAGAGAGACACTCTACTTCCAAACTCTTAGCTATGAATGCTAAACACTTATTTATTGTTAATAAGGCAATTGAATTAGGGTTTCCTACCATCTGAAACAGAAAATAATCTGATATAAATGGGCACTATAATATCTTTTGCATATAGAAACATATTACATTATCAATTAGATTATGAGATTATGGACAGAGAAAGACCTCTTTTAGTAAAGTCCTAGAGTGCTTATTAATACAGAATACACTAAATTATTTAGTAATGTTGCACTCTCATGTCATTTCCAAATGTTAAGTATTGCTACAGTATTTCATTAATGTCATACTAATAAATCTGTGAGGCAAAGAAGTCAGTTCTCCTAACATACGGAAAGTATGTCATTTGACTGAATTGTAAGATGATACAAATGCCAACAGAATTCTGTACAGTTCTACTTTCATACTCACTGTCATAAAACCAATTACATTAACCTGATTAGCATTAGCTCATAAATGGTGCTAAAGTCTCTCTATAAGTTAGTAAGTAAAAGTAATTTTATATCAGTTTCAGAAAAATTAAAAAAATAAAAATTAAATGTATCAAATCTCTGTTTTTTTTTTTTTTATAACGTTTGCCTTCAGTTTTCTATAATTAGCAAATAACAAGGGATTTAAAGTTCTCATCTCAACAGGGTAGCAGGTACCATTGCAGACTATAATTTTGGTTAAAGGCCAGCTAAAGCTACTAAAGGAACAAAGGGCAGCTGGATCTGGACAGATTATGAAGGTAAATAAACTCAAGCATTGATGCATAAAATGAGAATCTGGTTTGTTAAAATGAAAGGAGCCAATGTATTAGAGATCACACTAAAGACACCTCTCCAAAAAATCTCAAGAATTACTGCTATTTTAAAAACTTTAAAATGAAGATTTAGTGAAGTGGCTGGGTAGTTCATTTATAATGTTAACTAGAAAATATAATTTTAAAAATCACTTCTGTTCCATGGGTACTATTGTCAGAGGGGATGAAATGATTACATTTTAAAAAGACAATCATTAGAGGCTAGGACCAAAACAGCCAACCAACTGGCAATCAATTGAGCATCAACTCCATAGTCACTGTTTTAGATAGGAAAAAAATTATTAAGACTGTCTCACAGGCACTTTTATACACTACTGATAGGAGTATAATGGGCAAAACCATTCTGGAAAGTAATTTGGCTGAGTAGGTCCCTGTCATTCAGAAGCCTAAAGTTCAGCTATTCAAATGCCACCTGGAGAAATGATAATGAACAACAGTTTGTGATTTTGCAGAGGAATGCATCTGAATTGCACAATCTACAAAGCTGGCATAAAGGCAGTAAGCTCAATTTAGTAAGTGAGGAAACATAAGAAGGTAAAGTAGAAGTAGTATAAAATAGATATAGAGGACCTCTCATTCCATGAGTATTTATAAGTTTGATTTTCTAATAAGAGAGGGGGATGGAATATTATCACCCTGCAGTGGGTAAATGGATTAGCAACTAATGGGGGGGGGGAGTTCTACAGAGATGGAAATCAGGAACTATAGCAGGCATTTAAATATATGCTTCATTGGCAGCTATGAGGGAGATGAAGAGCTGGCAAAATTAGTAGAAAGAGAGGGCAGAAGGGGCTCCTGTAACAGATGCATTCCATAACTCTACTAGGGTTGGGGGCTGTCAGTAGGCTTGCTCTCTACAGCTAGGAGATGTCAGTGGGTGCAGCATCCATGGAAGGCAGTCTCCATCTTTTGTCCAGGTGATAAATGTAAGCAGATGGCTAGTTCGCAAAACTCAAAGTTAGGCCCTTGAGTCCAGGCAGTTACACAGGCAGTTATTAAAGGATGGGACAATGGTGAGTCAATCTTTAGGACTGCATCAAGTGAAGCAGTATAGAAAGGAGTTATGGAAAGAGCAGTGGAGAATTATTCAACTTTTCCATCAATATAACTTTATTTTTTTCTATCATCTATCACATATGAACTAGAGACTAAGGAAAATCTCAAAGAGATTCTAGAGCAAGACTTCCTTGGTTCAAATCTTGGTACAATCTCTTATGAATTGCATGATCTCAGGCAAGTTATTTAACCCATAGGCCTCAGATTTTTCATAAAAGTAGAAATTTTATTTACTTTACTGGATTAATATAGTAACCACTGAAAAAAGTTACCATAATTTATGTGGTAATATAGCCTTTCTAGGTGTCAGAGTCTATTGCACGTACTAAATAACTTAAAAATAGTAATGACATTTAACCAAGCAAATCCCCATGAAGAAAGCCATACTCATAAAACAAAATAAGAAATAGGAATTGTTCACAACACTACTTCTTATAATGGCTAAAAATACCTGAAATTTACAAACATATTATAGCAGAGAAGTCCAGCTCAGCTGGCCCCAGATGCCAGAAACAGAGGGAGGGATCCTGTGAACACCTCCAGATGAGAGGGGGAGGAGCCTGTGAGCCCCTAGCCCTAGTGAGCCCATGTCTGGGTGCTGCATAGTGTCACAGGCCTTTGCAGAGGGAGCAAGGAATAGACACTGCTCAGAAGAGAGAGCACATCCTGCCAAAGGGGAGAGGTAATGCACCCTCAAGTTCAAGAACTTGCCATTGCTGACTTCAATAACTCCCAAGGAAATTTAGAAAAGAAGGATTGCCCCAACAGCCTGAGGGAGAGAAACACCCAGTAGAAGAAGGGATACCCAACAACTGCAAGCCACACTCTAGATATCCTCTCTAACTGCAAGACAACACATCACAAAAGTCAACTAGAAACCATGAAGTTAACCACAGTACCACAAGCACATGGCAGAATCAACCATGAACTGTCAAAGTACTACAATAAAAATGCCAGCAAATAAAAATGCCAGCAAATACAAATGCCACAGTGGCCCAACGCATAGAGCAAGTCTAAAGGCAAACAAAAAGAAGGGGGAAAAAAAAAAAGAAACACCAATGTCCAAGCAGGCCCTTCAAGAAATAATACTCCACCATAGAAAAGACAATGCTCAAAATGCAATAATGATGACACAGAAGAATTATGCTACCAGACAAATGAAGGATTCCAACCCCCATAACAAAAAGAGATGAAAGAAGATGTAGGAAAACTTAAAAAGGAGAAAACTGATATAACACAATCAAAGAGCTGAAGAATGAGGAATGAGATAGAATCTAAGCAAGAAACATAGAGATCCAAGATATAAAAGGAGCAACAGGGAGTTGAAAAATACAGGAGAAAGCCATGGCAATGAAGAGATGAAATAGAAGAAGGAAGCAGTACTCTAGAGGACACCAAAATAAATAGAGCCAACAAAGAGAAATACAAAGGAAGAAAATTAAGAAAAATCCAGAGATCTATAGGACACCACGAAGAAAGCAAATATAAGGGTCACAGGAATTGCAGAAGAAGAAAGTCAGGGGAAATGAAAAGGAATTTAAGAAAATAGAGGAGAACTTCCCAAACCTGAAGGAAATGAAAATAGACACACAAGAAGCTAGAAAGACACCAAACTATCTTAATGAAAGGAAAATGACAGCAGGGCATATAAAAGTAAAACTTCCAAGAGCACAAGACAAAGAGAAAACAAACAGATAACATAGAGAAAAGAAATAGATGACATAAAAGAAAAATCTATTAGGCTGACTTCAGGTTTCTTTGAAGAGACACTCAAAGCAAAGAGGGACTGACGCCACATATTCAAAAAACTCCAAGACAAAAAATTACAGCCAAGAATACTCTACCCTGCAAAGATCGCCTTCCTTTATGAAGGAAAAATAAGACCTTTCTCAGACAAAGTCTTCAGAAATTCACAACCACCAAACACCCACTTCAAGAAATGTTAGAAGTCCTCAGACCTAAACCAACAGAAGACTGAACAGGAAGAACAGAACAAGGAAGTAAATAGAACCTCAAAATGACCACCAAAAAGATAACCTCAGACTCTCAATCATCAACAATCACCCTAAATGGTTAATGGTCTAAATGCACCAATCAAAAGAAACAGAGTAGGACACTGGTTCAAAAAAACAGAATCCAGAATCTAATATTCTGCTGCCTACAAGAAACATGATTAAACTCTCAAGATAAGCATGACTGAAAGTAAAGGGCTAGAAAACAATCTTGCAAGAAAATGCCCCACCCCCCAAAAAAGGCAGGGATAATTATACTTGTAGCACATAAAGCAGACTTTATGCTAAAAAGGGTGACAAGGGACAAAGGAGGAGACTACATAATTGTAAAAGAGTTAAATCACCAGAAGGACATAACATTCATTAATGTATATTCACTAAGTGGGGGAGCACCAAAATTCATTAGACAATTACTAGCAGCATTGAAAACAGACATCAGTGAAAATAGTATGTGGTAAGTGTTTTTAGCATTCCACTCTCACCAAAGGATAGATCTACAAAACAGAAACTACGCAAGGACAAAAATATCTCTAAATGAAAATCTAGACCACATGGGCGTAATAGCTATAGGGCACTGCACCCCCAAAGAAAGGAATACATTATTTTTTCAAATGCTCCAAAACTGACCACATATTATGCTATAAGACAGACATTAGTAAATATACAAAGATTAAAATCATACCAAATTTTTTCTTTGATCATAAAGTCATAAAATTAGAAACTAACAATGAAAAGAAAGCAAGGAGACTCCCCACTACATGAAGACTGAACAATATGCTGCTCAGAGACCACTGGGTAAATGAGGAAATCAAAGAAGCAATTAAAACATACCTGGAGACAAATGAAAAATATGATACAATATTCCAGGAAGTATGGGATTCAGCAAAAGCAGTATTAAAAAGAAAGTACATAGCAATACAAGTGCATATCAAAAACAAAGAAATAACCCAAAGAAATACTCTAATCTCTCAAGTTAATGAACTAGAAAACCAACAAAAAATCCAAAACCCAGCAGAAGACAGAAAATAATAAAACATAAAGCAGAAATAGTCAAAATACAAACAAAAAATTTAAAAAAGACAATCCAAAAGAGCAACAAAACCAAAAGCTGGTTCTCTAAAAAAAAAAAAAAAGAAAAAAAAAGAAATAAAATGATATATCCCCAGCAAGGCTCACAAAGTAAAGATAGGAGAAAACCCAAATAAGCAAGATCACAAACGAAAGAGGAAAAATTACAACCCACACAGCATAAATCCAGAGAATAACTAGAGACTACTATGAGCATTTTATATGCAAACAAGTACAACAACCCAGAGGAGATGGACAAATTTTTAGAACTATACAGTCACTCAAGGTTGAACAAAGAGGAAATGGAGAATTTAAATCAATTACCACCAGTAAAATTAAAGCAGTCCTCAAAAGTCTCCCTAAAAGCAAGAGTCCAGGACCAGATGGTTTCACAAATGAATTCTATCAAACATTAAAAGATGAAATAACACCTGCATTACTAAAATTCTTCCCAAAAATTGAGAAAGAGAACTGCCGAATACACTCTATGAAGCAAAAATATAACACTAATACCAAAACCAAACAAAGGTAACACAAAAAAAGAAAACTACAGACCAATTTCACAAATGAAGAAAGACACAAAAATCCTAAATAAAATCTTAGAAACTGAATCCAAAAAAGCATAAAAAGGTTTATACACCATTAGCAGGTGGGATTTATTCCAGGGGCACAGGGATGGTTCAGCATCTAAAAACCAATCAAGAAGTTCCATCACATGACAGCACAAGAAGAAAACCAAAAACTATATGATCATATCAATAGACACAGAAAAAAAACATTTGATGAAGTTCAGCATTCATTCATGATGAAGGTCCTTGAAAAACTCAGGATAAAATGAACATATCCCTGCAAAGCTGTACTTCTTTTATGAAGGAAAAATTAGAACCTTCTCAGACAGACAAAATCTCCAGAAATTTGCTACCACCAAACCCCCACTCTAAGAAATATTGCAAGAAACCTCAAGACCAAAGCCCTCAGAAGAATAAATAAAATGAACATAACAAGAAACCAAATCAGAACCTCAAAATGACCTCCAGAAAACCTAGAACCTCACACATTAATATTCACTCTAAATGTCAATGGTCTAAACTCATCAATTAAAAGACACAGAGTTGCAGACTGGATCAAAAGACAGATATCAACATTCTATTGCCTCCAGAAACACATCTGATACATAAAGATAAGGATAGATTGAAGGTAAAAGGATGGAAAACAATTCTACAAGTGAATGCCCCCCCCCAAAAAAAGGCATTTTCATAGCAGACAAAGTAAATTTCAAAATTAAAAAAAAAGTGACAAAGGATAAAGACAGTCACTACCTAATGGTTCAGGGGTCAACCCACCAAAAAGACATAGTAATTATCAACATATATTCACCAAATGAGGGAGCACCAAGATTCATAAGACAGCTATAAGCAGAACTTAAAACACTCCACTCTCAACAAAGAACAGCTCAACAAAACAGAAACTAAACAAGGACAGAAAAGCTTTAAAGGAAAACCTAGACCAAGTGGACCTAATAGATATCTACAGGACACTGCACCCCCAAGGAAAGGAATACACTTCTTTTCAAATGCATATGGATCCTTCTCTAAAATTGACCACATTTTAGGACACAAGGCGAACTTGAATAAATACACAAACATTAAAATTATACCAAACTTTTTCTCAGATCATAAAGACATCAAAATAGAAATTAACAATGAAGAGAAAACAAGAAGAGTGTCCAATACATGGAGACTGAACAATATGCTACTAAACAAATGGGTAATTGAAGAAATTAAAACCTACTTCGAAACAAATGACAAAGTAGACACAACATTCCAAAATGTCTGGGACACAGCAAAAGTAGTCCTAAGAAGAGGGTTCATAGCAATACAAGCTCTTATCAAAAAACAAGAAACTAACCAAAGAAATAACCTAATCTACCAACTTGAATAATTATAGAAGGAGCAAAAAAAAAATTCAAAAAACAGCAGAAAACAAGAAATAATAAAAAGAAAACAAGAAATAAATAATATAGAAACCAAAAAGACAATCCAGAAGATCAACAAAACCAAAAGCTGGTTCTTCAAAAAAATACCCAAAATTGATAAGCCCCTTGCAAAGTTCACAGAGAGAGCACTCAAGCAGAATTACAAATGAAAGAGGAGTAATTACAATAGACATAGCAAAAATCCAAAGGATAATCAGAGATTACTATGAACACCTATATGCAAACAAATACAACAACCTGGATGAGATGGACAGATTCTTAGAAAGATACAGCCATCCAAAAACTGAACAAAGAAGAAATAGAGAACTTAAACCAATCACAAGCAGCAAAATCAAAACAATCATAAAAACTCTCCCAAAAAACAAGAGGCCTGGACCAGACGGCTTCACAAATTCTAACAGACATTCAAAGATGAAATAATTCCTGCTTTACTAAAACTTTTCCAAAAAATTAAGAAAGGAAAACTGCCAAACATATTCTACAAAGCATACATCACAATCATACCAAAACCAAATAAAGAAAGCATGTATACCAATTTCCTTAATGAACATAGATGCAAAATCTTAAACAAATTCCTGGTAAATAGAATCCAACAATGCATAAAAAGCATTATTCATCATGACCAAGTGGGATTTATTCCAGGGGCACAGGGATTGTTCACCACATCAACAAGGAGAAAACCAAAAAAAAAAAAAAAAAAAAACACATAATCATATCAATAGATGCAGAGAAAGCATTCAATATAGTCCAAAATTTATTTATGATAAAAACTCTTGAAAAATTGGGGATAAAAGGAACATATCTCAACATAATAAAAGCCATCTACAACAAACCTACAGCAAACATCATCTTAATGGGGAAAAACTAAAATCATTTCAATTAAGATCTGGAACCAGGCAAGGATGCTCACTCTCTCCACTACTTTTTAATATCATATTAGAAATACTATGTACAAGAGTATGGGATACAACAAGGAAAAGAAGAATTGAAGCTATCATTATATGCAGATGATATGATTCTTTATGTAGAGAACCCCCAAAAACTCTAAGAAAAACTTCTCAAAACAAACCAGTTCAGTAAGGTAGCTGGATACAAAATCACCACACAGAAGTCAGTAGCTTTCCTTTACACCAAAAATCAAGCAGAAGAAGAAATTTTTAAAAAACCATTCCATTTACTATCGCATTGAAAAAAATAAAATTCCTGAGAATATACCTAACAAAACAAATGAAAGAACTATACAAACAAAACTTTAAAATACTGCTGAAAGATATAGAAGATATAAAGAAATGGAAAGACATTCCCTGCTCATAGATTGGAAGAATTAACGTCATCAAAATGGCCATTCTACCAAAAGCAATCTACAGATGCAACACATTCCCTATAAAAACTCCAATGACATTTTTTAAAGCGATAAAACAAAAATTACTGTAATTCATATGGAATAACAAAAGACCATGAATATCAAGAAAGATCCTGACAAAAAAAGAGAAAATGGAGGTATTACTATCCTAAACTTCAAATTATACTAAAAAGCAATAGTAATCAAAACAGCATGGTACTGATACAAGAACAGACAATTCGACCAATGGATCAGAATTGAGTGCCCTGAAATAAAACCACACATATGTAGTCAACTAATCTTTGACAAAGAAGTGAAAAATTTATACTGGAACAAGGACAGCCTCTTCAATAAATGGTGTTCGGAAAACTGGATCAAGACAAGCAAAGAAATGAACCAAAATACTTCCCTGACACCATGTACATAAACCAACTCAAAATGGATAAAAGACTTGGACGTAAACCTGAAACCATAAAATACATAGAGGAAAACTTGGACAAAACCCTCCATCAGTTACAATTCAGAAATCCATCTCTTGACACATCTATAGCTGGCAAAAAAAATGAAGGAAAACATAAACAGCTGAGATTACATCAAACTAAAGAGCTTCTGTACAGCAAAAGAGACAACAGACAAAAAAAATGAAAGGAAGAATATTTTTGCCCTCCACAAAAGTGATAAGGGTTTGATAACAAAGATCCACAAGGAACTCACATAACTTAGCAAAAACAAAGCAAGAAATCCAGTCAAAAAATGGGGAGAGGAACTAAAAAGAAACTTCTCCAAAGAGGAAATACAAATGGCCAACAGGCACATGAAAAACAACTCAACATCACTAGCAATCAGAGAAATGCAAATCAAAACCACAATGAGATACCTGGAGGGGATGTGGAGAAAAAGGAACACTCTTACACTGCTGGTGGGAATGTAAACTGGCCCAGCCCCTAGGGTAAGCAGTGTGGAGGACCCTCAAACTAATGAAAATGGAACTACAATTCAACCCAGGGATCACTCTTATGGGAATCTACCCAAAAGAGACCTCAAAGTGGGTACAAAGGGACACTTGTACTCAGATGTTTTTGGCAGCACTATTTATAATTGCAAGGACATGGAAACAACCCAAATGTCCCAAAACAGATGGATGAAAATGATGTGGTATATATACACAATGGGATATTACTCATCAATTAAAAATGACAAATTTGATGATTTTATGATAACATGGATGTGACTAGAAGAAATCATATTAGCAAAAACAAGTCAGAAAGAAAAAGACAGAATCCAAATGGTTTCACTAATATATGGGACATAGGATAAACAAACAAAAGGCCAGGAGGAAAAGTCAAAACAAGAGAAAAAATAAATTGAAGTTCACAATCTGAGGGGTGGGCGAGTGAGGGAGGAAACAATCAGGGAGGGGAGAGTACTGGAGATTACAAAGATGTGAAATAATTATCTATATAATAAATATTTATTAGAAATAAAATGAACATATCTTAACATAATACAAACCATATATGGCAAACACACAGCAAAAATCATCCTTAGTGGGCAAAACTGAAACCATATTCATTAAGATTGGGAACCAGGCAAGGATGCCTCTCTTGCCACCACTTTTCAACATAGTACTAGAAGTTCTACCTAGGGCAATAAAGCAAGAGAAAGATATAAAAGGAATACAAACTGGAAAAGAAGAAATGAAACTATCATTATATGCAGATGACATGATACTACTTTATGCAGATTACAAAAAAAAATCCACAGAAAAACTAATTGAAACAATAAACCCATTCAGTAAGATAGTCAGTTACAAAATCAACACATGCAAAAAATAAGAGAAGAAATAAAAAAGAAACCCTCCACTTACCATAGAAGCAATGAAAATTTAATACCTGGGAATAAACCTAACAAAAGATATGAAAGACCTATAGAAAGAAAACTATAAAACACTATTTAAACAAAATAGAAGACACAAAAAATAGACATCCTCCACCTATGGATTAGAAGAATTAAATTTGTCAAAATGGGCATTCTACCAAAAGCAATCTACAGTTTCAACATAATTCCAATAAAAATTTCAATGAGCCCGGCTCCAGCCTCCGGGAGGGACCCGCTCGCCACACGCCACCTCCGCCGCCCCTGGGAGCCACCCCCC
>PVHY01007162.1:0-69322 GCA_004024945.1 Uropsilus gracilis
CTGGCAGTTAAGACAGCTGGCCGGGCACCCCCAGTTCAAACGCACTCAGTTTGGCCACGACCTGGCTGGCTGGGAAGGCTTCTTTCAGTTGCAAAATGCAGAACTGCGCCTTTTGTCCCAGGCCCCGTTGCCTTAGTGACCCACAGCTGCCTGAGGGGATGGTCAGGGAGATGATCTCACCTGACTTCCGCGGAGCTCTCGCTCAGCTTCTGGTGAGGTGCCATGCGAGGGACTTATGTTTCCCTGTCGCCGGTGAAACTCAGCTGCCGTGTGCCTCAGCCCACATAAGCTGGGCCCTGAAGTGGAGGCTTCTGGCGTTCAAGACCTCTGGCCAGACACCCCCAGTTCAAACGCACTCAGTTTGGCCACGACCTGGCTGGCTGGGAAGGCTTCTTTCCTAAACCAGATTTTTCAAGTCAGGCACCTTACTTCTTTACACACTATTTTTCAGAAATGATAACAAATTCCAGCTCACCTTCAAGTGGAAGAATATTACACCTATTCGAGAATATCAGAGAATTTATGGGCATATTTTTTAAAGCCCCATAAAATTGTTATCAATTATAGAATGTCAAAAGATAAGATAAATTTGATTATTCAAAGTAGCCTTACATAAGTATTTTATTGTAAAGTATGCATATAAGTAATATTAAAAACATAAAATAAGAATGGGAGGGAAACTGAAAAAGTAAGAATGGGAGTGATAGAGTACTTCTGGGGTTATTTTTACTATCCTTTCCTATCTATTTTTTTCACAAATTAAAAAAAAATTAAAGGTAAAGAAATAAATAGAAAATGTTTAAAAAACTTCTTCATGGTGTATTTTAGCATTACTTAATGTCGTATCAGTTTACCATCCAAAACTCCCTTCTAACGATGTCATTGTTACTTGTTCCATGCATTGGGTATCCTAAACCTGATGAAAGAAGAGATAATGTCAATGAGATTTTTCTCTCTATCTTATTTTCTTGAAAGGAAAGGAAAAGAAATAGGGCATAGGGAAATTACAGAGGAAGAGACAGAAGTGGGGGAAGGAGAAGATTCTCTTTCTAATTCACCTATCTGATAGTTCCCTTAATGTCTAGTGAAATAAGAGATTGTTAATTAAATTTTAAAAGAATCATTATAAATCAATTATCTAGGAGTTTGATTAATACTTGCTGACTGAATTAATGAATTTCCAAAAATATACATGAATGCTATCAGTTCTCCAATATTATTGATTTTCTCACCAGGGTAGTAGGTAAAGGCAGATTCCTAGAAGATATTTTATCTGCAGCCTTTCTTGTTTTTTGATCTTTGTCTCCAGGGTGTTAAATATTGCTTCTGATGTATAATTTTTGAGAAGGTATTTGTCTAAAGCTAGGATGTACTCTAAATCAGATAGCTGTTATTCTTGCTGTAGAATGGATCTAGGAGGTGTAGCTTGCCCAGTCTTGTATCCTTGTACTTAATGCTCTCTCTTCTCTCAGACACTAATAATAATATAGAGAACCCACATGGAAATAGGGGTTTTTCTTTTAGCTTCCATGTGGTTACCCCATTTTAAATATGTTAATAGCATTTACTGCACCACACCACATTTATTTTGTACATTTAGTGTTGAATGGTAGAAACAAACATAACTGAGCTAAGCAGTAAAGGATTTTATTTTTCTGTTGTAAGACATGGTCGGGAAGTAAATTTAATCTGCCCCTCTTTCCTCTCCATTCACTCATCTTAGAACATGATTCTAAGCTCTTCAGTTTGCCTCAGAGCTTCAAGATGGCTGCTCCATTACTGGCATTGCTTTCACAGAATGACAGAAATAGAAGATCTGAAGAAAATTATGACAGTCATCCAAGTCTCATCATCATTAAATAGTTTTTCAGAAGATCTAATGTGTGACATTTAATTATCCAAATCTTTGTTATCTGTTCACTCCTCAGTGTAAGGAAGACTAGGAAATATTTTTTTTTGTTGTTGTTGTTATGTCTGTTTGTTTGTGTTTAACTTGGACACACTGTTGCCATGGCAAATGCTTGCAAAAATGACAGCAATTAGCTCCTTTCTTTCTTCCACCTTTTTACAATATGACTTGGAACCCCCTTTCACTGTAGAGTCTATTTCCCCACTCCTTAAGTCTGGGCTTGCCTTATTAATTGTTTTAGTCAGTAGAATGAAAGTGAAGGGGATAGTATGCCAGCTTGTCTTGCTCTCTCTGAACTCTACTAATGTACTTTGTGAATAAGCTTGGCTACCCTGATGGAAGGTCAAAGATGTGGTTTCATCACCCCTGTCACACAGCCAATAGCTAATCAACCACCCAGATAGAGAGTACCTGATGAGTACACGTAACCTAAGACTTACATGAGAGAAGAACTCAGACCAAAAAACCAGCAGCTGAATCAAGTTTGTATTTCTGACTTATAGAACCTTGAATGTTGTTTTAAGATAACAAATATTGAAATAGCAATAAAATGCCTCCAAAGTGAACTGATACAGTTGCTTTAATAAAATTAGAGAGCAATCATTGTAAAGGAAAGTAACGAAGAATATACAACAACACAGCTAGTTGTGTCTGTTATTGGGTGGACTAATATTTCCCAACTATATTGTATTCCAGGGACTTAAAGAAATTGATCTTTGTAATAAGTACATTTGTAATAAGTGAATATGAAATTTATTTAATTAGTGCTTTAAAATTGAGAGATTCATTGTCTGTATAGATTGGGCATGACAATAGTTAGTGGAATGCTAATTAGCATTCAGGAACTCTCAGTCTCTCTCATTGGTCATTGGTTTAGGTGTCATTGGTTTAGGTGTCTTCATCTTCAGACATACATTGATTTATTCATACACAGGTGGAACTGATGGCTAGATGGGAGGATAAAGAAAAGCTGATGTGAAAGACATGTTAAGAACGTAAAAATGCCATTAAAACCATCTTTGCCAGATCTGTGGGCTGCGATCATTTTTATCTGTTTTTCAGATAGTATGGAAACTTTCTTTGGCACTTCTGCAGCCAGTGCTGAAAAGGAAGGATGTTGCAATCATCATTATGTCTGATTTGGCATATTAATTGAAATAAGGATTAATCATAGCATAATTTGGAAAGAAATATTTCTGAATATGAGTCAGAAGCCTTATCACATCTAATAATTTGAAACAACAGTAACATTGTTAAACCATTTTACTTTTTGCATAAAATGAGAAAATCCTAAGTACCAGGTTATTAAAAAGTAGTATTTTATGATACCTACACTGAATACTGTGGTATGAAATTATATCTCAAACTACCATTTTATGTAATTTCATTACCAAAACTAACTGTGATATTTCTTTGATAATTAAAGTAAGTCAGTATATCTCTGAGTATATAAAGACATTTTAAAATATAAGTATATCATGACCTATAATTACAGAATTCTTTAAATGAAATGTTATAAGTATATATGTAGTCTTTACAATCTCATTAGTATTAATTGAGTTATTTTATTTTATTTACAATCTCATTAGCATTGAGTTATTTTATTTATGTTTTACTTAATGTTGGTTCATTAACACAAATGCCTGGCAGTAAATAATGTTCCCATGGGTAATACAGGGTATTACAGATAGGATGGCAAAAATGTAACTAATGAGAGAAATCCTGTCCTGAAGATGGGTTCCTTCAGGGATGTGGATGCTTCCTCAGATGCTGCAGTCACTATCTCACTCATGAGTTTGATTCTTGCTCCTTGCGATTAAAAGAGAATGAGGTATTTTCCCAGTTAACCACAGTTGCAAAATCCACATAGGCTTCCTGGGCACAGGCCACAGTTTCCTCAGTCTTGGAATCTATCTTCTCCCCATATTTCACAGCTATGTTACTTCTATGTTTTCCAAATCACCTTTCCTTAACAAATCTTTTTCTTATTCTGAACTCTTCGGGAGTTGAAGGTAAAATTAATTTGGCAGGCATGATTCTTACTAGAATTTATTTCCAATAAGTCAACATCTGATAAGGAGAGGTCAGTTCATTGGAGAAGTGTTGACATTTTCAGAGGTTAAAAACAGAACAAAAAGAAATGAAGACTATATTCTTAAATTTTACTAGAGGGGTGACAGTCAACTGTAGGATCAGTCTACTTTGGTATTTTCAGCCAAAACTCCATTGAATACTTACAGATACAGAAGCTTCAAATAGGCAACTCTGCATGCTTTGTAACTAAAAGATTTCTTCAAGATGACTCTGCTTTGTGAATGTCCCCATTTGTGTCAGACCTGGTTTCCTTTTTTAGTTGCACCTCTATCACCCAGCCAGTAGCTAGCCACCCTCCCAGACACAGAGTACTTAATGACTGCTCACAACCTCATGCATATATGAGAAAACAGTCCAGACCAAAAAAACAAAACAAAACAAAACAAAACAAAAAACAACAACACTGAACCAAGTCCATATGAGTTATGGAAATTAAATGGTCATTGTTTTAAGGTAATAAGTACTGAGATAGAGTAAAATACCTCCAAATTTAACTAATAAATTTGCTCAAAATAAAATTAGAGATCTATCATTAAGTCTTTTTTTTTTTAGAGGAAGCACTAGGGTAAAAAAAAAAGTATTATGGCATCCTCAACTTCCCAAAATGTTTTAAAGAATAATTGATGAAAAGTTAACACTGGAAAATATTTTCAACTCACTTGACATAATTATGTTTTCCGAATGCATAGCTGAGAGTTTCCAAGTAGACTTACATCGTTCAGGTTCTTTCTTTTATCTACTGGACTACCAGGAATGAATACAGACAAGATTCTTCTTAAAGAGGCCTCACGTGAGCATATAAGAACAACATTATAAAGTTCTTAATGAGTTTTATGTCTGTTTAGGGCATTGGCTGCGTTTTACTTTTTGCTCTCATCTCAAATCATATTGGGAGTATACATATTTGTATAAAGGAACATATAAACATTATCTTGATGATAATAATAAAGGATTAAGTGGATATTTTAGCAATTAGGGGAAAGGACTTCCAATACTTGTGCATTGGAAGCATCTGGCAAGTTCCAGAAAAACTCACAGTATTGGTCCAAGGGTATAAGTAGGTATGCAGCTAAGAGCAGGTTAGGTGAAGTCACAATAGAAGCAGACACTTGGGGGTGGGTGAAGATTAGGATGTGAGAAAAGATGGGGGTGATAAGGAGGAGGAAGTAGGTGGGAATGGATATTTTTAAACACAAATTCTAGGAAGGCAAGACACCTCCCTTGCAATGGCAGTGTTTGGGAACTTGTTTGATGTATTTTGTGTCTAATGCAGAGCAACTGCCTGGGGAAACATTTATGGAGTGTCGCCTATGGGGCAGGCACTCTGCTCAGTGCTTTTTATGGAACATTTAGTTTTCAGAACAACTCAACAATGAGATGCTATTATTATCATCATCCTATTACAGATGCAGCAACTGGAAACTGAGGATAAGTTACTTGCCCAAGGTCATAGAACCACCACCAGAAAGCTATTGTTTAACTGTAGACTGTTCTACAGCTTTGTTAGCAGTTACCATTAGTTAGTGCTGATAGCTGCTGTTATTAGCTAATATTATTTGTTACTAATATTCCATACTGTGGATACTCCATATTATTATTCTGTACCATATGCTCACTATTATTGTATTAGAGGAATAATAGCATGGTTGAAGTTTCTAAAGGTCCAGGACCTGGAATTCAAGCTGCCAGCCACCATTCAGATTTTTTTTTTCTCTTTTATTTCTGAACTGTGAATGCAAACCAGTTATGAAATTGTTTCAACTGGTAATCATGTCTGAAAAATGGATATTACATATGTATATTGTGATCATTGGGGCATATTTCAAGTATTTATTTTGTCTTTTTATACATGTGATAGAGTTATACATCACACATGAGAGCATGAGGGGAGAGAGAATAAGAAAGAGAGGCGGAGTTTGTGTTTAGAGTTAAATAGAGTGAACAGCATCCCATTCTTTCTGATAGTAAAGTTGAACAAAAGACGTTTAGCCAGTGAAATGTGAGTGGAGGTGGAAGTTAAACTTCTAGGCAGGCAACTCTTACTAGACTATAAGAGTTGGTGAACAATTTGTTGTAACCCATCCTTCCACTGACATTGGCTGGTTGTCACCTGAGAGACTATTTTGAGCAGATGCCTCGGACAATTCTTCATAAGCATGTAGCATGAGCATTCTTAGCTGCTTTAAATACTTGATTTAATTTTTCATTATTTGTTCTTGTAGTATAACCTAGCCTAGCCTGATCTAGCTACAAAAGGACTAGTCAGGATTGGTTAAGTAATGCTGCTGTAACTCATAACTCCATGTTGGCTTTATGTAGTTTATGCTACCTGGCCATCTTGTGTTGACTGGGTGCTCTTCTCCATATCATTCTTATTCAGGGACCCAGAATGGCAGAATAGCTGCCATCTTGAAATTTCCTAGTTGCCATGCATGGTAAAAGGAAAGTGAGAATAACAGACCATGCATTGAGTCATAAAGCTTCTGCCGACATATAAGTGATGTACATCACTTATTTATTTATTTGTTTGTTTATTTATTTATTTATTTATTGAGACTAGGTATTGCTATGTTGTCAGGGGTAGATCCAATCCCATGGACTCAAGTGAACCCCAGCCTCAGCCTCTCAGGTATCTGGGATTACAGGTGCCCGACACTGCACCCAGCTGCTTTTACGAGACCAGGTTTCACTCTGTTCCCAGGGTAATCTTGTACTAGTGAACTCAAGTGACCCCTGGCCTCTTGCCACCCAGCACTTGAATTACAGGCATGCACCATCACGCCCAGTGTAATGCACATAATTTTTAATTACATCTTGAAGTTACCATATAAACAGAAGAGTTCAGGCACCAGTAACCCTACCTACGCCCTAGAGAACTATAAGTATTTAATAAATAGCTAGTATACTATTTACAAATCATACATCTTTTCCATATCTATAATAGCTAACATGAAGTTTGCCTATTTAGAATTTTGTGTTTATATGTAGATGTTCTCAGTATATAAAGTAACTTCAACATTTGACATATTTGTTACAGAATTTTAAAAAAATGCATATTTGATCAGATGTCTCCAGATTGAACTTTTTTTTGAGATCTGAACAATCATTCAACGTGTATAGAAAAAGCTTCTTTGGAAAGGGGAAGGTTGTGGTTGTAATCTCTATCTTTTTGAAAACTTAGTTTTCAATAGTTTTAGGAAACTATTGCAAATAATGCATCTAAGATTCAAAAGTACTTAAAGGAACATCAAAACAACTTATTTTTTTCTAATATTTACTCTGCTTCTTTCTGGTCTATTGAGGAACATATTTCATTTGTTTATTTTGTAATGCAAGTTAGGATCATTTTTGTACTGCCTACCATGTATGACTCATTACCACTTTGCAAAAGAATGACTGTCCAATATATTAAACTTTCAAGATCAACTTAATCAAAGTTTGACTTGATTTCAGATATAAACTTTATTTTTGTATGTCCAAAATTATTAGCTATTTATATATTTCACATTGGCTACTACTTTGATTTAATACAAAGTTAAACAGAAATAGAGGAAATACTGTCCCTGATACCATTGCCATAATTTTTCTTGTTCTGATTGCCTTTTAAAGTAACCATTCTTCTGGAACTTTCGATAATATTACTCTGATGCCTATACACAACTCTAAACCAGCTGAAGGCCAACCAGCTTGCCTGCATAGAAAATTGAATTCCGTTTCCTAGTAAACAGCAGGGACAAGCAGAATGTGAGGATCAATGAAGATTAATGGCATATTGCTTGATATAAATTAAAACAGACAGAGGAAATGTAGTCTCTTGAGGTTAATCAGGGACTTCTTTGGGTCTAGACATTTTTCCAAAAATCCAACTCCACTACTATTGTTCTGAGATTTAGATGCCTCTGACATAGTCCCTGACTGGCAGTGAAAGAGGTACATATATGATAGAAATTTGTTACTTTGGAGTTAAGAAAATCAAACAGACTCTGTCAAATAAGTATTTGTCAAGTTCTCATAATGTGTCTCATATATTATTGACAGGTAAGCCTTTGCATATCTCCAAAAAAATGTTGTGGCCAAAATTTACAAATGAATTCTGTGTCTTGCCAATAAGTATTTCTTCCTGACTTTGCTTCTGGGAAGGTCAGAATTGGATCTGTGGTGTAGTTAAATGTTTTTGCAGAGTTTAGAATATTTTGGGGAAGGCTGTTCAGTCTTTGCTTTATCTTACCTTATGTGCTAGCTTCTGTTAATTCTCTTAATATTTTCTTTGAGAACGTATTAAGAGAACGAATAATACTCAATACTCTTAATAATAATACTCTTAATACTCAGAGAACGAATGGATGCTAAATTAATTCATTGATATTTTTATAGCTAACACACATTTGTTTTTAGGTTAAGCTTTAAATGAGCTTAAAATTGATATAAAGGCCAAGCTATTTTATAAACTAGTAAATACATAAATTTACAGTGATTACTGAGGTTATTAAAATGGAATGTACTTGGATTCACTGTTGTCAATCTAATGGCTATATTGAACCAGAAATGCATTTCTTCCTCAAGGAAATAGGAGATAGTATGGCTAAATCATAGAGAGAAATGAAAAGACTAATAAAGCAGAAACAGTTTTTTTTTTTGGGGGGGGGCAACTTGGAATATAAATGGGGATATTTCTTGAGCATCAAGTTTGAAAATGCAAGCCAGTGTTTCATTGTGTCACAGGCCAGCCGCAACATGATCAAACTGTCCCAAGGGGGAGGGTAAGGATTGAAGTTGAGCCAAAAAGGCCCTGACAGAAGTGACTCACAGCCTCTCTCTCTGGACTGTGGCACTGAGTTTATTTTGCATCAGACTTTTATAATCAGCATCCAGCAATTAGTAGCAAAAGTTTTTTTCTGAGACTGCCTAAATTTGGCCAAATTATTCCACCTGAAGTTGGTATCATTAGAAGGATTGCCATTTAGACGGTGAAAGTCATACTGCCTTTCCTCTCTGTAACCAATTATGCAAACATTCAGCAGCTTATCAAGTGAGAAACAGATGAGAGCACATATAGCTCCCGACAATTGTGAGAAGAAAGGGAGAGTTCTTATTGATATGAATTAGCACTACATGTTTTGGTTAGGAGTCATAATATAGTGACACTAACTTTGTTCATGAGTTTGCTGGGGTGGAAGACAGAGGTTGTGCTTTGGACTGGGGTGAGGTGGCATTTATGATGTAGACCACATAAACAACGTTGTAGTGAAGCAGGTAAAATAGGTTGCTCTCTATAACTCCTAGAGTGGTAGAATTAAGCTCCTGGGACTGGTTCTACATCTGCCTGCTAGTCTGCTGGTGTTCTGGAGGCAGACAGTCAATTCATAGAGGGATCTAAAGGTAAAAGTAAGGGGAATAGATGAGAGACACTGATTGGGGGCCAGTAACTGGATGGTTTGTAGAAAAGAAAAATATTTTTAATGGATTAGTGGGACTCTGTGTGTGTGTGTAGCTCCATGTCAAGGTGGTATTGATTACACAAGGTAGGTAAACTCATAAAAGACTCTGTGTTGACAACCATACAAGTTTGGGCTTTGGGAGATGGCATAGCAACTCTCCTTCCAAAAATTTACTAAAGGAATTTACATATAAAAACTCAATATTTTTAACTCTGGGTATCAATACCATTACATTCCTTTTTTCATGAGAGGAATTCAAACCTTAAACACTTAAATAACTTTCCAGTTTCTCAACTTCTAAATTTAGAAGTTGCACTAAACTTGAATAATGGGACTTCATACTTTCTCAACACATGTCAGTTTTGCTTTTCCAAATCCCTGCTAGATTAGCAGCAGTGCTCCATATAGTGGCTATCAGGATATACTTAGGGGTGAAGGGGTCAGAAAGATATACCAGCAGAAACCAGAACTGTGCTTAACTCAGCCATCCACCTCCTCTACTTTCACTTAATACCCAGATTTCATTTTTTGAGCCTGGTTCTCAAATGCAGAATGAATTCTCTCTCCTGAAAAATTAATTCACTGGTGGACATTTTTCTCTTATTTTAGTTGATCCATTTCCTGTACAGTAGCCATCTTGGCAACAAGTATGGTATCTTTTTCAAACTTTTAAAAAAATAGTAAGCTCCTTTTCACCCATTTTTTAGGAAAATATATTCCATATTGGCATCCTAGAAATGTGGAATTCAGAGAACTCAAGGAATGTTCTATAAGACAAAGTAAGCCTGTCTCTTTCAGTTACAACAAAATTCAACAAAAAGCTGTACCCACTTTGCAGTTAAGCTCTCAAAAATTGGACTCATTAGAGCCCCTAAGTACTGACACAGCAACCAATTATCTCTTGACTTGTAGATCCTTGCTTATGTCATGAGAGATTATGACCAGACAACCACCTCCTTTGTGGGGGGCACTCTCTACAATAACTGGCCATAAAGACTATTAGCAGTGACAGTCCTTCTGCCTCTGATCTGTAGTACACTCCAATTACCATTGACAAGATATCAGAAGATAATCTACTACCAGGCAGGGATATTGAATGCTCCAGGACTGCTGCTTAAAAAGGGTAGAGAATAGGAAATGTTAATTTTACTTAACAAGATAGCTTACTCTAAAGTAAACAACGAGGTGTGTGAAAGAAAGTAAAAATAAAATAAAATGGTAATGCCCCTAATTGCTCTTTGGTTATATCCCCCCTCCCCACACCCCCATAAACCACAACTGATATTTGTCTTCTGCAGTGTTTACTTAAATTGTATTTATCATCTCCAGGATTCAAGATAGCAATTAACACCTGAAGCAAAAATGTAAAAGGATGCCCGTTTCCGAGGAATTTTAATAGCAATTAAAATTGTTACCAAGAAAAATTTGAGTTCTAACTTAAGAAAAAGAAAAACAATATCATTAAAAAATCTGCAGTGACATTTTAATGCTGGAAGCAAAACTCTCCCCAGATCTCATGGGTAATTCTTTGTGCATGGAGAGACCTTTTTAATAAATGTCACATAGGACAGGAAAAGTCTCTCTGCTTGAGCAGGAGAGTGGGCTCGCAGAAGAGTGAGAATTAACATAGAACTCAAATTTAAAGAACTGTATAGTCAGGGTTCCTCTAGGAAAAGAGAACTGTTATAAATTATATGAAATGAAGGCTTTATTATGCAATCAGATTATATGCAAATATGGTGAAAATTTGGAAAGAACAAATCTGGGTGACACATCAAAAACAGTAACTCTCTCCTGTGACTGCAGCTCTGGTGTGTGAGACATCAGGACTTGTAGGGACATTATGCAATAAAGGGCATACACTCTCATCAGAATGGAGTCTTCAAAGATGGAGCCCAAACAGCAATCTATAGGATGCTCTTGATTTTCTGTGGTTCTACCCCAACAAGTTTTTAGCCAAGCAGCCAGGGTTGGCTTGTAGCTTCAAGTTGAAGATCAAGACAAAAGGCAGAGCAGATAGGGACAAGCTGGGCCTGGGACATACAGTTGTTCTGATCACATGCACTTCATCACCATCACCTTTGGAGAGAGTCTTCCTTCTAAGTCTCAACCAAGTTCTTCCTTTGGCAACTCTAGCTGGACTCAAGGAGACAGGATTCTCAGAAGCAGTCTCCAAGCTTAGTAAGGTTAAAATAATGTCACCTTGTGGAGCAGCAGAGTTTAGGATAGTGCAAGATGAAATCACTCAGTCCCACTGGGTTTGTGCAAAGAGAAGCCCGAAAGGGCTGACCCCTAAGAGAAGTCCAAAGGGGCTACCTGGTTAAGGTACATCAGCGATCCAAGGGAGGTCTTGTGTTTATTAAGTGTCAGGTGAAGGATGGAGTTCAAAGAAAGTGGACTAATATATAGGTGAATGTGCACACAGGGGGAATGTATATTTGCAGATGCCTCATTGGCACAAGTTAGAGTGGAGTGAGCAGAAGTTATTGTCTGGGAGTTTCATTGTTCCAGTTCATCAAAATGTATCCGCTATTCTCTATTCTTGCTTGATTTTCTTTTAATCTTTACAAATTAAGGAAGCTGATCCTGCTAATCTGGTTATAGCATCTTTGTCTTGTATCCAAGGGATGTTGGTATCCCAACATGTTCCTCATTGTTAGGACCTTTGGCCTGGTAAGGGACTCCCATCTGTAGCTTTTTTGACCAGCAGGAAACTCCTGGGCATATGAGACAATAGTTTTCAGAATTTGGAGAGCCAGGAATTCCACACAACATGTCTCAACACTCTGGCTATATAATAATTCATTTACCTCAAATTATATACATATTTTTAAATGATTGAACATATATATATATATATATGTTAACACCCATGAGCCATCTTAATTTCTTATTTTAATAAGCACTTACTAAGTACTTATCACTGCTCTAAGTATTAACATGTCACACACACACACACACACACACACACACACACACAACCAAAGCCTGGTTTTAAACTTTAAAAAATTGCAGTATAGGTAGTAGAGAGTGATGTGAATAAAAACAAAATTTTAATGAAGTCAATGTGCTAGATGAAGTATTTTAGATAGGAATAAAGTAACTTATGAATATTAAGGAAGATCTCCATTGAAGGGAGTCAGAGAAGACTTTCATTGGATATAGAGTAGTAGTTAATACAATCCAGAAATTCAATTCCTACCCATCCACCTAGGAGAAATTAAACCATGTTCAAGCAAAGATATGTAAATAAATAACAGCATCAAAATTACAGAATTTTGATGCTGTTATTTATAACAGCATAACAATAAAAAATACCATGTTCAAAACAATTAAAAATAATAACATAAAAATAATACCTTATTGAAAAATAATACCAATTGGAAACAATTAAAATATTTATGGACTGGTGAATGACAAGATCATTTAGTATACTTTTACTATGAAATATTATGCAATAGTTAAAAAGAACAAATGACAAATACATATAACTATACAGATGAACATCAAAAACATTAAAATAATTGATAAATGTCAGAAATACTAAAAGCAGATTTATCTTTTTCTAGAGATTAGGATTGACTATATGGGTCCATTTTTATTAGTTTGAAGTTCCTCCATACTGCTTTCCATAGTGGCTGGACCAGTTAATATTCCCACCAGCAGTGTAAGAGTGTACCTTTCTCTCCACATCTATGCCAACACTTGTTGTTGCCGTTTTTTTTTTATTTTTTAATGTGCACCATTCTTAATGATGTAAGGTGGTATCTCATTGTGGTTTTGATTTGCATTTCCCTGATTGTTAGTGATGTTGAGCAATTTTTCATGTGCCTGTTGGACATTTGTATTTCCTCTTTGGAGAAGTGTCTCTCTTTAGTTCTCCCCATTTTTTGATTGGACTTCTTGTTTTGTTTTTGTTTAGTTGTGTGAGTTCCTTGTGGATCTTCATTACTAAACCCTTATCACTCTTGTGGAGGGCAAAAATTTATTCCCATTCCATTGGGCTTCTTTTCATTTTTTTCTGTTGTCTCTTTTGCTGTGCAGAAACTTTTTAGTTTGATGTAGTCCCATCTGTTTATGTTTTCCTTCATTTCTTTGGCATCTGTAGACGTGACTAGAAGGGATATCTGAATTGTAATTCATGGAGGGTTTTGCCTAGGTTTTCCTCTGTGGTTTCAGGTCTTACATCCAGGTCTTTTATCCATTTTGAGTTGATTTTTGTACATGGTGTGAGGGAGTTGTCTTGGTTCATTTTTTTGCATGTGTTGGTCCAGTTTTCCCAGCACCATTTGTTGAAGAGGGTGTCTTTGTTCGAACGTAGGTTTTTCACTCCTTTGTCAAAGATTAGTTTACTATATATGTGTGGCTTTATTTCAGGGCACTCAATTCTGTTTCATTGTTCACATTCTCTGTTGTTATACCAGTACCATGCTGTTTTTATTATTATGGTTCTGTAGTGTAATTTGAAGTCTGGAATATTTAAACTCCATTCTCTTTTTTTCTGGCAAGGAGGTTTTTTGATATTCTAGGTCTTTTGTTATTCCAAATGAATATCAGTAATTTTAGTTCTATCTCTTTAAAGAATGTCATTGGAGTTTTTATAGCGATTGCGTTGAATCTGTAGGTTGCTTTTGGAAGGATGGCCATTTTGATGATGTTAATTCTTCCAACCCATGAGCAGGGAACATCTTTCCATTTTCTTATGTCTTCTGCTATCTCTTTTAGCAGTGTTTCAAAGGTTTCTTTGCATAGATCTTTCATGTTTTGCTAAGTTTATTCCAAGGTTTTTGATTTTGGTGTGATGGTAAATGGGATTTTTTAAAATTTCTACTTCTGTTGCTTGACTTTTTGCATATAGGAAAGCTACTGACTTCTGTGTGTTGATTTTGGAACCAGCTACCTTGTTGAACTGATCTATAGTATCAAGTAGTTTTTTTCAGGATTTTTTGGGGTTCTCTATATAGAGAATCATGTCATCGGCATAGAGTGATAGCTTCAGTTATTTTTTCCCTATTTGTATGCCTTTTATGTCTTTCTCTTGCATAATTGCTCTTGCTAGAACTTCCAGTAAAATGTTAAAAAATAGTGGAGAGAGTGGACATTCTTCCCTGATCCAGATCTTAATGGAAATGGTTTTAATTTTTCCCCATTTAAGATGATGTTGCTATAGGTTCAACCACTCTTCTGGGAATCTACCCAACGGAGACCTCAAAGTGGGTACAAAGGGACTCCTGTGCTTGGATGTTTACTGCAGCACTATTTAAGGACATGAAAAAAAAATCAAATGTCCCAAAACAGACAAATGGATGAAAAATATATGGTGTGTATATATACAATAGAATATTACTCATCAATTAAAAAATGACAAATTTCATGATTTTATGATAACATGGATGTACCTAGAAGAAATCATATTAGCAGAAACAAGTCAGAAAGAAAAATACGGAAACCAAATCGTTTCACTAATATATGAACAACCAAATGAAAATATACAACTGTGGCGGGGAGGCAACTGGAGCAGCCAGGGAGGGGAGGTGGTGGGTGACCCCTGGGTTTACAATGATGTGAAATATATGTATATATAAATAAATTATTTAAAAAAATTGATTATATGAAGGAATGAAAGAATTTGGGGTTTTTTAGAAATTTATGTAATTATCTAAGATAACCAGTAACACCCATAATTGTAAAAACATCAATTGCATACTTAAAGTGAATTATATGTACAGTGAGTTATATGGTACATAATTTAAACATCAACAAAATTATTGACATTAATTTTCTTCCTTGGCTAGGTACAAACTGTAACACTACAGAAATAAAGATATTCCAAACATGCTGTGTGCTAGTTATTTGAATGTTTGGTTTCATTAGTCAGGGTCCATTATATTATTCATGGTAATCCTAATGGCTTTATTAGCTAAATTCCAATATCTCAGTGAATGAAAATAATATAAATTTATTTTTTGTTAGTATATATCAGATGCTATAATTCAGATACTATATATTTCAAGCATGGTTATCTAAGTTAGACTATATCAGAAGCTTCCCAGCCACACACCCCATGACAGGCAGCTCTCTTTGAGATGCTTTTTTTAGGGATTCATCCACTTCTCATTTTGTAAGTCTTCTGTTTCCAACACAGATCTTGAGATAGTGCTGTTCAGGAAGGAAAAAAACATGGAGAAACACTGGTGGTGGTGGTGGTGATGATGATGATGATGGTGGTGGTGGTGTTGGTAGAGTTTACAGGTCAGGCCTGGAAGTGATAAGCTTCCCTTCCATTTTCATCCCATTGACTGGTCAGGGAAGCCAAGAAGGCAGATAGCAGTGTTCCCAGAACCAAGAAGAAACAATTTTGTTAAAATGCTTGCTGTGTTCAACCCACCAGCACATCGTATCTCCCTTCTCTGTCTTCCTCATTTGAGGTTCACTTATAATATATGCAGACACACTATACAAACTCTAGGATAATATTTCCAGTGACTGAAGCTGAAAAGTGAGTCCTTTCTGATATTATGGAGCAGGAGCACAGCAATAGTGATCAGATAACATTATTTTGGCTGCATCATCATGCACAATCCTTGCCTTTATCTGGAAGAACAGGTGAATTTGAGGAGCTAGACTGCAATGATGCTTGCATGTGTCTATCTTATAAACTGGACTGTAGCAGAAACTCCAAGCATCACACCTCTATGATCATTTTTACATTGAGGTCTTGGAAGCTAGTGTGCTATACCTGCTGCTTTTTAGCAACTGGGGAGAAGTGTGTTTAGCCTTCAAAGAAACTTGTTTCCTAGGGTAGGCTTTATAATGGGCAAGCTGAGCAAAGTTCTTCTGAGCAAAGAGATGACTGCTATTTAGAGTGATCAATGCAAACACATTATATCAATACTGCAGCTAATTAGTCTTCTATCTGGAGACCACTGGTAGAAGTCATAAAAACATTGGCACCCCCTTTGTTGACAGACCCAAACTTATTTCAAGCTCAGATCTGCTAATTTCCCATCTCATCTAGAAATCATCTAAGGGGGTTTATTAAAGCTTTCAGCAACCTCATAAAAAAGTCTTAGTGTAGTGGGAAAAAGGTTTTGATGGATTGTCCATTATCAGCTATTTGTGAGATCTTGAGAAAAGCTGGATTCTTGTTGCATCTGTGTGGTAGAAGAAAAGAAGTGCTTAATTACACTGGAGTACCATTATAACAGCTGCACTTCTGTTATCAGTAGACACATCTGAAATCTGTGGGACAAATGATCTGATTTGATAGCAGTAATTGACTATGAAGGAATATTTGAAACTGACCCTGCTATATCTTTGCACTTGCCTTGTGACCTCAAGTATTGCTTCCTAATGTCTTCTAAAGTCAGTCCTCTACATTTGAACATCCAGGCACATCTGTGAGTAATCTAACCACCCATATCTACAGTTTCACTCTCCACTTCCCCTCACTTTCCACACCCCACTGCCCTGATGATTTCTGTTTTACAAACAAAACCCTGAGTACCTTGCCCAGTGACTCTTATACTTAATGTTCCTTCAACCTGTAGTCCCCACCCCCCCACCCCAAGGGAATCACAAGACTGGCTCCTTTTACCTTTTAATTTTTTAGCTGAATTGTCTCCCACAGGGGACCTTTCTTCTCTATCCAACATAACATTAACCTCACTGCCTCGATTACATTATCCTGATGTTTTTCCTTTGTAATAGTTTATCATCATGATGCTGACTTAATTTCCTTCCTTCCTATCTATCTCTGCCAAAAAAAAAAAAAATTAGTCCCAGAAAGGCAGAAATCTTTTCCTGACTTGCTCATCATTGTTTCTGGCACCCAGAATAATTCTGTGTACAAAGATGTGTGGAAATACACAAAGGCCATCCAAATGAGTATAAGCAAAGGCTCTTTACTCAGAGCATGTTGTAGCAGGATTCAGTCTCCATCACTTGCCTTTGGCAGAGACTCAAATGCAAACAGGATTTGGAAAACTTCATGATGGGAAAAACCGGAAGACTTCAGGAGTGCCCGCTGTAGTGAGTCTCATGAAATCAATTTCCAACAGGAAGCAGGTAGGCCTCTTCAATTAGCATGTAATTCTCAGACTTCATCTTGATTCTAATACCAAATGATTAGAGGGAGCTTTGGATTCCACTGGTTAAGTCTGTAGTCTCAAGAATGACTCTACTTTGGATGTCAACCACAAGCCCCAAGAAATTACCTGTAATTGTGGTGGTCAGCACTATCACTTCCGTAGACTTCAGGTACCTGTAGCAAGTCCAGATTAGTATCTGTACTTTTGAACAACTGGCTATAAACCAGACGTTCTCAAAACACACAGAAGTCAGGAAATCCATGTACTCACTAGATTGCTGATTTTATCACAAAGGGTACAAGTCAATAGCCAGATGGAAGAGATATCAAGAACAGATATGGGTGAAATGCAAGTAGCTTCCACATCTTCTCCAAGTGCACCATTTTCCCCCAACTTCACATGTTTACTGACCCGATTGTACTTTGGACCCCACCCTCATTTTATAGAGGCCTCATCATTAGTGATAAGTGGTTAACTCATTGACCAGCCCCTCTATCTCCCTGTATATCAAAGGATGGGACTGGGAGTTCCAATCCTTTAATCACTGATTGGTTACCCCAGCAACTTGTCATACCCTGACTGTTTTCCCAAATTTCACCTTGTTGACATAATGAGATGTCTTTATTACTCTCAACACTTTGGAAATTCCAAGACTTTGGGGAATGATAGCTAGAAAATGTGTATTAAGATCAAATATATAAAATATATATTTTGGTCATCTGAACGACCATATATGTCTCACATTAAGTACAATATTGCAGCCCTAATGGGAAGGCAGTTGGCACAGGGACTCAAGAGTTGGCTTATGAGAAGTGGTATAACCTATGTGTTAAGTTATTAAGACATGAGTTTTCTCTAGTTGGTACCAACTTGAAAGGAGGAGCAAAAGGCAAAGAAGTGGTCAATTATTAATCAAGCCCTTCCTTTATTGTGCTGAGACTACTGAGGTTGTAGTGTGATTCCTGGGCTATTTTTTTCAGGTTGTGGGTCAGAGTTACTATTTTTTAAATCTGGTTTGGTCATATTTCCTTTATATTCAGTCTTTCAGCGGTAACTCAATGAGTGTTATATCTTTAGGGTCTTTACTTCATTTTATGAAATTTTGATTTTTCACCTGGCATTTATTTACTTATGCTCACACATCCTTTCCCTCTTTTCCAGAAAGATCTCTCCTTTTTCTATGGTTTCATCGCAATACTGGACCAATCATTTATGCCAAATGACTATTTTTTTTCTCTTGATTCTCGCTACTGGCATGCTCCTATGTCCTACCAGCATTATCCCAGTGTTCTCCTGGCCTATCTCCAAACTCTCAAGCCCTAGTCCTTAGTGAACACTAACACTTTTCCACACTGACACTCTTTGAGCACACAACCAAGTTCCTTTGCTACCAAATGTGAGACTCCTTTCTTTCATTCTTTCATTGTGAGATTATGCAGAATTTTGGGTCTTTTGTATAGTGTTCTGGTTGTACTGACTTTACTCGGTGCCTTCTGTAGCACATTGCCTTCCATGTCTTCCAGTATCTTTGTAAAAATCTATAGGGAACTCCAAGGGCCGACATGTTTTCTTCCTTGGTTATGTCAAGCCATCAAAACTAAATTTTTTTTTGTAAAAGATTTAAAAGAAAGTCAACACACTTTCTACTATATATCTTTTTAATTCCTGATATACTATGATTCTCTGTGAGATGTTAGTACAGCCAAATGTCTTCTCTCTCACGCATGAGACTTCCTTACTCAGAGGTCCTGCCTTTCACAGCAAAGTTAAAGCAGAAATAAGTAACAGAATCTCCATACTCTTAAGTAAAAACTTTGGAAAAGCAAAATATAAAACCTGTGCAAGGAGGACTCAGTGTTCCTCACAACATTCCTTACCTCCCAGGTTTAAATGGTTCATTGCCACATTGGTTGATTGGCCAATGAATCATAATTGTCTTGATGAAAACTACATGTGTGCTCCCTTCTCCTATTTTAGAGTATGAGAACTTGGAGGACAGAAATAGATGTGACATAATTTATTTATACAGCCAAATCAGGGCTGGCTCACTGTGGGCACTTAAATGCTATTGATAAATAATGCACACAATAGGGTTCTGGTTTGGAATTGAATTAAACCTTGAGTTCAAACATGTTATCCCTCTGGTTATATCTGCTTCATATCTTTAAAAAATGCACCAGTGAAGTCAGATATAAGTGACTAGAGGAGTGAGAAACAACCCCTTGAGAAATAAAGTTTGTGCCTTCTGAGCCATTGAGAATCTTTGCCCTGGAAACATAAATTTTCTACTAGATACAAAGTTTCAATGAAAAGCAGAACATTTTCCTTATTCCAACTGATTGAAATAGCTTCATAGAAGAGGCTGATTCTTGTATTCTAGGACTGTGTGCCTTATATAGCTGATAGTTCAGGGAGAGTGATGAGTGAGGAAGACTGTATAGGGGATACAATAATCCCTACATTCAATGAACTTATAGTTTATTAGACATGGTGCAAAGTAGACAAATAATCATATTAAAGAATGCTAAGAGAAGGACGTTCACAAATATAGAAAGATGTGGCCTCACAGATATGACATTATTTTTCATATAGATTAAAATTCAAAAGTTTTTTATCCATTTTGAATTGATTTTTGTACTTAGAAGATATCAACATAAACAAGTCAAAAAGAAAAAGACAGAAACTAAATGGTTTCACTAATATATGGGATATAGGGAAAAATTAAACAAAATCCATAAGGAGAAGTCAAAACAAGCTAACCACCAAACTGAAGCACACAACTTGTGGTGGAGGGGAAGGGGAGTAATGGCAGTGAGGGGGGGGGGGCTGAATCCCTAGAATTACAAAGAAGTGAAATTTATAAATAAATAAATAAATAAATAAATAAATAAATAAATTGAAAGGACATAATGAAGGTGATATCTCTTCTTATAAATATGAGAAAATTAAAAGAAAGCTATAGGTAATATTAGAGGTGATGTTTTTTAATAGAACAGGGAAAACTAAGGCATAGAGAGTGAATGAATATGAATTTTAGAGGTAATAAGGAGAATCCATTTGTGGTTCATGTGTGCAGTATCAGTATTACCTGGGAGCTGTTAGAAGTGCCAACTCTTGGGCAGAACCTCAATTTTCTAAATGAGAATCTCTGAGTTTGAGGTCCTATGTCTATTTTAGCACTACAAATAATTCTGATGCATGCTGAACTTTGAGGCACTCCAGCCTAGATCAGGTATGGACTCAACCAGGTCTATATTATGTTCTCTCCTGCTACTTTTGAGAACTTGCTTCATAGTCTCTATCTTGTACTTCTGATCTCTTCCTCCTATTAGAGTCTTAAATAGTTTGTAAATTTGACTAAGACCCTCCATTCTGAAAATGATTCCATATTTCTTCTAGTCCAAAATGCTAAAGAAACTACTTCCCTTGATAGGTTAATTTAAGCCACCGAGTTTGGGTTTCTTTTCCATGCCTCTTCAGAAATCCCTCTCACTTATTGTCACCAAGCATCTCCTGTTACAAGACTGTTTTCAATCCCTGTGTTATGTGATCTAGTCTTTTCTGCTTCCGATGCCATGTTTTTCCTGTCTTTGAAATGAAATACCTCTTTGGTTTCTGCAGAAAACACATTATTGGTGGGACTGAATTTATCTTTAACTATTTGCTTCACAATTGCTGTTTTGTTTAAACTTTGTATTCCATCCTGAAGTCACTACTCTTCTCACTGCCTGGCTTCCCAGGTGATTTTATTCATTCTCATTGGGTTCAAACATGTCCTTCATATTGATGATTCACAAAGTGCCTATTTAGCCTTACTTGCTCCTCCAGAATTTATCATCAAAGACACATCTTCTTGCTCAATCTGCCAGTGGCATCTAGATGAATCTCCAAATCAACATGCTTGATAGTGCATTTCTCACATCACCCCTCCATTAGGCCCCTACATATGTGTAATGTAACCAGGCTGTTCATGAGATCAATGGTCATGCAAGCATCAGGCTTACCAAACTGTGTAGGTTCTTTATTGGTTATAGCAGTTACACAGATAGATCTGGCAGGGAAGGGCAGAGCCAGGATCAAGGGTGCTGGGAGGCAGGTGAGCCCCCCAAACCACCAGAAATCTTCACACTATTTCTCTGGCATTCTCTCATGCTCCCTGTGCTCTCATGCTCTCTCATCCCAGGCTCATGCTATTACATGCCTGTACTCTCTGTTCCCCTTTATCCCCTCTATTCTAGACCCAGGTGTGTACACTCACACACGCATACACCCAGTAGACTGTATAATTGTGGGGAAGACACAGCTAATAGAGGAAAAAGACTGACAAATTCACCCTTAAAGATGCTTTTTAATTATTGGGGCTACTCATGAACCAAACTAGAACCCTCCCCTAGTCAAGTCTTAATATCATGGAGCTATGATAATTTAATAATTAATTAATTTCATCTTTTTAAAAGTTTTCCTTGAACCCATCCTCCAATTTCTATGCCTGATTCAGATCAGACATGATAGGCTTCAAAAGCCTACTTCTTGCTCCTTTGACTTGTCCTTTAAATTCTCTATTTCCTTGAATCATCATTATAGTCATTTTTAAGATAAAGAATCAGAATCAGAGAACTTGTATGATTTCAAACAGCTTTGTAAATTATGGTGCCAGAATTCATACCTAGAAATGTGTGAATTTAGGAACAGTTCTTCTGTATCTCATATTTGTAAGGGTATATTTTTCACACACACATAAAATATCTAGTTCTAGAGTATATCTATTATACCTTTTTTTAAAATGCACGATTTTGTCTTTTATTATTTTTCCTTCTGCTTTTATTTATATTTTCTTATTTATTAGTTCACTGATATTCGTTTTTCTCTAATACAAACCCAACAAAGGACTTGACTGTATAACTGAATGCAAGTTTGCAGTATTCCATATGTTTGCATATAAATAATTCTCATGTTTGCTAATCTAAACATTGTCTACTTGACATATATTTTCTCTGGGCCCCAATATTATTTAGCAGCATATTATGCATTGCTGATTTTCATATTGAGTTATTTTGTTTCTTTAACAATGTCTGACTTGATTGAATAATTTCAAAGAATTTCTTTTGAATCCACAGAGGTTGATGTTTTTGTTATGTTTCATTGCTTATTTAAATATTTGCTGTGACTTGATAGACTATAAAGTAAGAGAAAGGCACAATTCCTATCATATGAATCTGCACATGTATGCTTAGCGTAAGCTGCATGTACTGCATGTACACACTGCATGGCTAATGACCTGTTTTCTTTAAACTAAAGCTCTTGTTTTGAAGTGAGTGAGACTCCTAACCCAATGATGCCTGTGGGGGTGCCAGACATTGATGCTACCATACGGGAGTCAAAGTAGCAGGAAACTGTTACTTACTAAGTATTGGGGGATGAATGTGATGTGTGCCAGAAACATTAAGTGTGATGGGCTGTTCTGATGGGTTATATACTTATGACTGTCTTTATTTAACCCATTATAAAAAGACGAGCTTGAGATGAGATGGCATAATGGTCTTTTCAGCATGTTATGCTCCCTGTTCTCTCAGATCAATGACTAGAGAACTGAAAATAATAGCACTTATAAATTAAATTCCTGTTCCTTTTATGTGTATTTTGGTAGTGACAGGCAGCAGAATTCACTCCGTCCTGCTGACAGCCTTAGATATTGGGGTTACTTTAAGGTATGTTATACACTCTTAGATTGGGGCTAGTCTTAGATAAAGCTATGGTTATGGTCTTGGTTATGGTCAAATGTTTCACTTATCCTAAGAAATATTTTTCTTTCAATAGGGAATGTTGAACTCTTTATTAATAATAAAACAAGATACTGTCTCACATTCTTTTCATGCTGAACCCTCCCTGTTTCTTTCTGATTGTCCTACTAAAGACATAGACAACAAAGATAATGTTTTATTTAAACATATTCATGGCTAACGAGAAAATAAACCTGTTATTTTAAATTATTTGTGTATGAATTTAGCTTTATAAAATTTCTTCTTATTAGAAAGACTGACTTTAGTTTCCATATGGAGAAAGGAATATGATACAGACATCATTTTTCTCAACATCCATCATGCTATCTTTAAAAATTGTTGCAGTCCAAGCCTATTTCTAAATAATTACTTTTTTGACCAAAAATAAAGTTCATCTTCAGGAACTGTTTGATTTGTATATTCATGTTGGAAACTTAATTTACGGTTTTATTTAATGAGCATATTTAAATTGTTTCAACTTATATCACAATTTGCAATCTGAAGTTTGATTAATGAGATTTTTTTTTAGCTCTTACCTGTTATATTTATGAGTCATACATTGCTAAGAATATCTCTCTGAAAATTTCAAAATTTAATGATGTGACTTTGCTGAGTATGGAATATGGGAAACACAAACTGTTGACTTTTAAAGCATATTGAAAATGGCTAACTAATCAGAAACATTCATAATTGCAGAGATGTTCAACACCAACCTGGTTGAATTTATTTACTGATTTTAGAATTTATTTACTGCTAGAATGCTGCAGTACTTTTTTTCCTTTATTCTAGAAAATAAACATCATCTTTTTTTATCCCCTCCATGTCCCCATTTTTTAATGGTTTATATCTATTTGCTTTTTCTCTTCTCATTCTGAGGCATGTTTTAAACTTAATTCATTAAACAATTATTTTTATAGTGACTATGCTATTCTTTACTGCTTTCCATTTTAATTGTGTGAACTGAATTTTCTATTTCTGAAATCCCCTTCAATTGCCCTATTTTTCTGAAATCCTCTTCAATTTCCCTATTTTATGATTATAGTTATTTACTAGTTTATTTTTGGTTTATTGAGTTATTATATATACACTCTAACTTTTATTGTAGATCATAGGGAAATTTTTCAGGTGTATATATATTCTTGAAGATTTTAGCATGTTCATTAAACAGAGATATCTACTATAGGTGTTTTCAAATTAATTGCTACTTAATAATGAAGAGTTCATATTAAAACATGCTGGTATGTTTATCATCCTAGATGATAAATTATGATCAAAGATTGATTTGGGAACTTTCTCCCAATCACTTTTTCCTATTGCAATCCTACCTAGATTATTCAGAATTTTCTCCTGTTTCTACCCTTTATTTTATATATCTTAAGTTTTAAGTAATATATACATATGAATACAAAATGTCAAGTATGCATATATATGTATATATATATATATATATGTTCACCCACTGCCTCCCCTCCTTGACCCCTCTCACCCATCCCCTCATGCCCAGTTGTATAATTAAGTTTAGTTGTTAGTTTGTTTTAACTTTTCCACCTGACCTTTTGTTTGTTTTTCTTATATCCCATATATTATTAGTGGAACCATTTGCTTTCTTTTTCTGACTTGTTTCTATTAATATGGTTTCTTCTATGTCCATTCATGTTATCTCAAATTCATCAAATTTGTCATTTTTAATTGATGAGTAATACTCTATTGTGTATATATACCACATCTTTTTCATCCTTTCACCTGTTTTGGGATATTTGGGTTGTTTCCATGTCCTTGTAATTATAAATAGTGCTACAATTAACATCTGAGTATAATTATAAATATTGCTGTAATAAACACCTGAGTACAAATGTCCCTTTTGTGTTTACCCTTTTGTATGAGGTTCATTTTTATGTAATTAAACATTTTTCGACCATGCTATCTCTAAACCTCCCACCTTGGCTTCTGTTACAGTTCATGCTGGGAGCTCCAGTCTGCTAAGCTTGTATAAAAAAGCTAAAATAATTTCAATAAAGATCCAAATGACATATTTTAAAGAGATAGAACAAAAATTACTGAAATTCATATGGAGCAACAAAAGACCCCCAAACAGCCAAAACTCTCTTGACATACAGAAAAGAGAATGGAAACATTACAATCCCAGATTCCAAACTATACTACAAAGCCATAACAATTAAAGCAGCATGGTACTGGTACAAAAACAGACAGACCAATAGATCAGAATCAAGTACCCAGAATAAAACCATACATATGCTCAGCTACTCTTTGACCAAAGGGCAAAAAACATACACTGGAACAAGAACAGCCTCTTCAGTAAATGGTGCTGGGAAAACTGGACTATGACTTGCAAAAAATAAATCAAGGTAACACCCTCATACCCTGTACAAAAATCAACTTGAAATGGATAAAAGACTTGGATATGAGACCTGAAACCATAAAATACATAGAAGAAAACTTGGGCAAAACCCTCCATGAATTTCATTGCAGAAACCCATTTCTGGAAACAACTATAGCAGGCAAAAAATTGAAGGAAAACATAAATACCTGTGACTGCATCAAACTAAAAAGTTTCTGTACAGCAAAAGGGACAATAAACAAAACAAAAAGAAACCCAACCCTCTGGGAGAAATTTTTTGCCCTCCAGACAAGTGATAAGGGTCTGATAACAAAGATCCACAAACAACTCATACAGCTCAACAAAAACAAAGCAAAAAGTCCAATCAAAAATGGGAAGAACTAAAAAGACACTTCACCAAAGAGAAAATACAGATGGCCAATAGGCACATGAAAAAACATCCCACATCACTAATCATCAGGAAAATGCAAATTAAAACCACACTGAGATACCATCTTACATCAATAGGAATGGCTGATATTAAGAAAAAAAAAAAAAACAAAACGGACAACAAATGTGGAGAAAAAGGAACTCTCCTGCACTGTTAGTAAGAGGGCAAACTGGTCCAGCCACTATGGAAGACTGTGTGGAGGACCCTCAAACAATTGAAAGTGGAATTGCCATTCAATTCAGCAATTCCTCTACTGGGAATCTACTCAGAGGACACGAAAACACTAATTTAAAAGGACACCTGTACGCGCATATTTATTCCAGCTCTTTTTGCAATTGCCAAGATATGGAAACAAACCAAATGCCCCCAAGCATATAAATGGCTGAAAAAAAAAAAGTGGTATAAGTACATGATGGAATACTATGCATCAATCAAGGAGGACAAACATATGTCATTTGCAGCAACATGGATGGAACTACCAGGACTCATATTAGCAGAAATAAACCAAAAAGAAAAAGAGAAATTCAAGATGGTGTCACTTCTATGACAGATATAGGGAAAAACAAACAAACAAATAAGAAAAATTAGAACCAACCAATGGGACTGAATGATGGAATGACACAGGAGGAGGGGGAAGAAGGCCACGGAGGTGGAGGGCACAAAAGAGCACAATGGTTAACAGGTGTTAGAAAAATGGGTAAACCCAAGGTACACAATAATATAATATAGATATAAATACATACATGCATATTTATATGCAAAATTTTAAAAATTAAATTAAAGAAATATCAGCCATTACAGAGATAGTTGACATTCTCTTTGGAAATCTCTTCTATCCTATTCCCCATTATACATCCCTAGAAATAATAATTAGTACACTGGATTTGGTATCTATCATTCCTATGGTATTTGAAACTTTTATATCACACATATGAATAAATAATATATTATTTTGCATGGTTTATAATTTTGTAATTATGGTAAAAAAAGAAGAAAAAAAAGAAAAAAGTTAAAACAGGATCAAAGATAGGAGGAGGATCTTTACAATGGTATTGAAAATGATTGTTTAGCCTCTGGGTGCTAAGGTCCATCTTTCTGATTAATTCAGATTGTCCACTCAAGATATTGTGTGGTGTAAAAATAAATTGGATTTTCTTTTTCTGCTTTCTTGGGTCATGTTTTCATTTTGATCTGAATATAGAGTAAATATTGCATAGTCTAAGAATTAAGTCCCTAACCCACCTCCCCATCATTATAATTAGGAAAAATTCCTTTCACAGTTGGTGTCTTGTCTTCTCTTAATTTTCACTTGCATTTTTATTGTCAACCTCTCTTTTTTCTTTAAATTGTTTATATCCTTGAATGTTTATAAAGATAGTAAGGATGTGTGACATACTCAGTTACTTATGCTAAAAATTATTTGTTTATATTCCAAGGAAAAACTTCATAGAATAGTTTTAATTACACAAAAATAATACCATTTCAACGAATCTCTGTTTGAATTTCACCTTCACTAAACATTGAGGAAGTGAAAGCACATGTGTTTAACTTCAAATCTTCCTTTCAAAGCATTAGGCAAAGACAAACTTTAAAACTGAAACTTGAGAACTGACATTAGATCTGAGGAATCCAGGAGGGAAAGCAGGAGAGTGAAAGAGTAGGGGAGGGAGAAAAGAGAGTCTCTTAGAGTGGGGTGGAGGACTGGTAGTGGTGGGAAAACTGTGGTGACTACATCTAAGAGTAGAAAGTGTATATTCTGAAAAAACAAACAAGGGTGTAACATAATAGTACTTCATTAAAAATAATCTTCTCTTATGGCAATGGACTATTCTATTTGTATTTATGCTGAACATTTGGAGATTTTGGTAGCACTCTTGGTGAACAGAGATTACTTTACTGGTAACCAGAAAGGCAGAGCAGTGTGATGCTCAGACACATATATTGTAGAAGAGTATGGGTTTAAATCCTAGCTTCATCACATACTGAAATGTTCCTTCTCTAGTTTTCTAACCATTTTGTGTACAATCTCTGAAACTATAAAATGGGGGCAATAAATAAAGTCCCTACAACATATGGACAATGTGATGATTTAATAGAGTTATTAGAAGTAATATAGTAAAATGCTGAAAAATGCATCCAATATATTGTAATCATAGCATATGTTCCATATTCTCATTGAACCAGGCTTTTCTCTCAAATATATAAAAATAATATACAACTTAAAGTATTAAAAATCCTATTAGAAGATTATTGCCTGGAATGCTTTCTCTAGTGTTATTTTAACATCTTTGCATATTTCCAATAGAGTTTTTGCGAAAGGAACTACCAGTCCTCCTTACAATTTGATATTTGTCAGGGTTGCATTTCCTTCAAGCTCAACTGACAGTGAAGAGCTGTTCTATTTTCCCTTCTTCCCTCCCTGCCATGACATGGGAGTGTGTTCCTGACTATAAAGTTTTCATAAAATTGTTCACTGTCATTCCTGAGACACCCACAGCAATGATTAATGCAGCATGAGGTTGCATTGCCAAATACCCTGATGAGATCAACACAAAACTTTTCAAATAGCTCCCTTTCTCTTCTCCAACCAGTGCTTCTAGTAGGCAAAGAAGAAAGAATTTAAAAGTTGCTGAGGAATGGATATTATGGAAAGACTTGGAACCTGTTCTGATATCTTAAAGATTGTATCATGCTCTCCACATTTGTATTTCAAAGCATGACCATTCAGCCGTGTGGTACTCTAACGTACATAGCTTTTGGAGGGTGGTGAGGGCGTAGAGGTCCTGACTCTGTAAATCTCTAGGAAAAAGGTCACTCACAATGTCTTGTCACAGGGCCCCAGGGAAGAACAAGTTTAAGTTCTGCAATAGTTTTTTGTGGATGATTTAACTGCATATTGTAGTAAGTAGACAGGGATTTGGGTGAAACAAATGATGTGGTCTGATTGGGATGGTCCTGCTTTTATCACTGAAACATCCTACTTCCTGGGATTCCTTAAGTCCTTTGCAAACCAGTACCATTGTTTACCTTACCTGAAATTAGTCTACTGCTTTGTGATTTAGAACAAGCTTTGTGAACTTGGACAGGTCATGTAGTTTCCTAAGCCCTGATTCCTCTTTTATAAGATGAAAATTAAAGTATCTGCAAAGCAATATTGCAAGGATCAAGTGCAATATTTGTGCATTAACATGCTTGCGTCTCTGCCAATGTCAACAAATGCAGTTATTGGAGATACTGTTTATCTGGATCACAAGGGACTATTTGGAGAATTCCAGAATGAAGGTTGCAATGCATGGCGGAAAGCCAGTGTCCTAAAAGCTTTTTCAGGACAGCAGTGAATGTTACTCCAAAGTTATTTGTCTCAGAATGAAGCAGAGAGATTTGAAAGAGTGTGTGTGTGTGTGTGTGTGTGTGTGTGTGTGCATGCTGATAATAAGGTGTCACAAAAATTCATAGTTTCTACTTAATATTTGCAGTGAACTGTAGGTGTAGGTGCCAGAGCAAACCTTTTGATGTAGCGTAGTCTGATTTTCTATCAGAATCTATTATTCTTATATGTAAAATTAAGGAATATATTATGTTGAATCAATAACCTCTTGACTCCCTGTAAACTCAAAAGTCTCCTCACAATATGTTTCAGGCATCAGCAACTGGGGGAGATGACATTGTCTATTGATCTCAGGTTCTCTTACAATTTTTGAAGTTATCTTTTTATACCTCATTGTTTCTTTATTACATTTTCCTGCTGCATTCTTTAATTATCACCTTTGCAATTTCATTTTACTCTGATTTCCGTTTACTCCTGGAATATTCATTTCCATCAGGGATATTGAATTGACTTATTTCTTGATCAAATGTGTTAAGAAATGAGTAGACTAGATGTTCAAACTTCCACCCATCATGTCATACAAGTTGTATTTTTTAATAAATCGATGAATGATGGATTTAATTTAATAATCCAAATAGAAATCCAAATAGCAATACCACAGACTTTGTGCTAGTAATATTTTAATTTCTTTGCTGAAAAGACTGATATTACCAACACGCGTCTCAATCAGTTTCTCTTGTGCAACCTGAAGGATGTTGACAGAGCTAATTCCAAGATAGCATCAATGTCAAAATTGATATCTGTCTTTCTATAATCCCTTACATAAAATGAGCATGTTCTACTTGTTCAGCTTTGGCAGTAAACATTTTTCTCTTTGGTAAAATTAAAAATATCTATCTTAATTTAGAGCTAATTATTGAGGCGAGTCAAAGATCTGAATTATAGAATTCTCAGATACCATTTATTTAAGAAAGTCAAAGACTTTTAGTGGATTACAGTTCAAATAAAAGACTGCTTATTGGAAGTTTTAGGTGAACTGAACTACTTCTGGAACATTTATTTCAACTACTAGATAGTACTTAACCCCAAAATCTTCTTTCTCGGCATATCTCATATTGTTAATATAACCTAAAGTAAAAGATGATAATTAAGTCAGCATATGAACATGGTGGATTTCAGTTCTTCCCTGACCATAAATTACCTTCTATGTCTGTCCTAATTGGGCCATAGGGTGTTGACCCGTATTAAAATTGGAGGAGCAAGAGGCCAGCCACTAGCAGCGTAAGGAAGAAAAGGGAGGGTGTACTTCACTCCCACTCTCTGATTTGCAGCAGATGTTATCTGCTAAATTCAAACAGCTGATCTTTGATTTAAAGATAATTTGTTTGTTATTATACTAAGCGGAGACCATAAATCTCTATTATATATAGACTGATGAGAACTGAAGAAAATAGTTTATTGAAGGCACCAGCAGTTACCATTTTCTTCACTTCCTTCTTCCACATAATTTGCAAACTTGGTAAGAAATATTGACATTTCAAAGAGATGTATAAGCAATGAACAATCCAAGTTTTGTTGCATATGAAATGTATCTTGAGTTATGACTCCAGGAGGAATCACATTCAACTTTGATAATCTACCAAAATCAGCTGAGTCTTGTCCTTATGGTCTGTGTTCTTTCAGATTTCTCGTATGCTTCCAACTCCACCAAGTTCACAAGCTCAGAGAGAAAATTGAATGCATAAAGAACTGAGGTTGCATAAGATTCCTGTAAACCTGGTTATGGCTATTTACACAGCTGTAATCATTATAAATAAACTACTTCATAAATTTCAGCAAATGAAATCATGTTATTTTATTTTGTCTGCTTTGTCTCTTCCTTGTGCTGCCAAGTTGCCACCATGTCATTTATTTTGACTGATTTTTGTTGAAATGAGATTTAAAGAAGAGCCCAATTGTATCATGTATGTGCACTACTCTCTCCTCCCCCAATCTTTTTCTTTTTCCATCAGAGGAAAAAAGATCTAAAAATAATAGTGAATGAACTGATATAAGAAGATATATATATTAGATTACTGGAACTTTTTTTTTTTTAGGTATATTGAAGTATAGCTTACATGAATAAAATTTGTGTTTGATAGGACTAAGAGTTTTACAAATGAAAAATCATGAGCATCCCCTGTTTTGGAACCATCTCAAACTGGGTAGGTTTATCATAAGTTCTAGTAGTCTAAAAAAGAATGTGATGAGCCCTCATCCTCATCTTCACAAGATTTTTAATAGGGAACAGGGAAAAACAGTCAGCCAGGAAACAGCCACTTGAGTTCCTCCTCTCACCCCAAGGTGACACAACTCTTCTATTCCCTCCTTCTAGACCCATTTGTGCCCACTTATGTTCACACACATTGGGATCAGGCGTGTACAGTTATGGGGAGGGCAGAATACCACAAGTGCTTGTCATAAGGGCTAATGGCAAGAGGGTATGAAAAACCATGATAACTCATTTACCTTATACCATCTCGTATAGAATATCTTCATCACTTCATAGAGTTCTATATTTCCTTTCTTTTTGTTTTAATCAATGCCACAACCTGCTTTGCTAGACTTTCTGTTTTGAAAGTTAGGCATTTTCTTAAATGTCATATAAATTGAACCATGGAGTTTGTAGCCTTTTGTGTCTGGATTTTCCTAGCTCAAAATTTTAAAGGAACTGTGCATGTCAATGCATGTATCAGTAGCTCATTCCATTTTTATTGCTTAGTGGTATTCCATTACATGAATGTATTACAGTTTTACATTCATTCCCAAATGAGGGAGATTGAGCTAATTTCAGTTTGGCATTATGATTAAAGCTACTTTAAATATTCTTGAATATGTTTTATGTCAATATGTCTTTGTTTGGATAAAGAGGAGTTGAATTGTTGGCTCCTATGATCAGTGTATGTTTAACTTTTTAAAACATATCAAGTTATTTCCCAACTATCTATTCCATTTCACATTTCTGCCAGATATGGTTGAGAAATTTAGTTGCCTCTGCCCTCTTCCCAGAACTTCATGCTATCAGGTTTCTTATTTAAATGTCATTTTATTTGGGGTGTAGTAGCATCTAACTGTGATTATATCTTGTATTTCCCTGAATACTAATAATACTGAGCCTTTTTGGGTTGTCATTGATCATTCGTATATCTTTGGAGAAATACCAATTCAAATTCCTTTTCAGTTTCCTCAAAAACCTAACTATGAAATCTTTATATAACACAACAATTCCATTTCAATATGTGTATTTAAAATATTAAAAGCATGGACTTAGGTATTTGTAAGCCAATGTTCATAGTAACATTATTTGTAATAGTCAAAAAATAGAAATAAGCCAGAAGTTCACTGACAGATGAATGAATAAACAAAATGTGAAATATGAATACAGTGAAACACTGAGCTTTAAAAATGAATGTAATTCTGATACATGCTAAACACAAACTTTGAAAACAATGTCCAACTAAATAAGCAAGATATATAAAGAAAAATAATGTATGATTCCATACTCATTGTGTGGAATAATAATAATAAAATAATGTATGATTCCATACTCAGAGTGTTTTGTGACCATCCCAGGATGGATAATTTCATCGTCAGTTCTTAAAGACAAAGAGAATTTTGGAGTCCTTGGTGTTATTTTACACTTTAATGCTGAATTGGGGAACAGACCAGCTGGCAGCTAGATAGCCACTAAACCCACTAGCCTCAGCCTTTCCTGGGCAGAGTGAAGGAATCCCTTTTATCTCTAGCTCAGTGACCTGGGTGCCTATATTTACATATTCACATACCCTGATCTTTGGCTTCTCAACCCAAGTATCCAGATCACAGGCACATGCGATCCAGATCACAGTACCCATGCCACCTGGTAGAGTAACCTAGCAAGAATGCAAGACCACAAGTGTGGCCCCAGGTAGTCTTGGAAGAGCAAAAATGTCTGAATCACTCCATTTTCTCTACCATAAAGTACCTAGAAAGCCAAATTCATAGAGATAGAAAGTCGAATAAAAGTTACTAGAGGCTATGGAAAGGTGAGAATAGGAAATGATTGTTTAATGGGTTAAGGGCTTCTGTTTGGATGGTGAGAAAGCATTTTGAAAATGGATAGTGGTAAAAAAATGTACATTATGTATGTACTTACTGCCATGAAATTGTGCTTTTAAAAAGGTTAAAATGGTAAGTTTCATGTTATATGCAATTTTACCACTATAAAAATTTACTTGTTCATTTTATGAGTTGTCTTTATATTTGTAAGTTGTAGAAATTCCTTACATAGCCTAGGTAATAGTTCTGTGTTGGGTATATTATTTCAAATATTTGCAGCCATTCTATAAGAGATTCATTTGACACACAGTTTTTTTGTTTTTTTTTTAATTTTTGTGATTTTTGTGTGTGTGTGTGTGTGTGTGTGTGTGTAAAATTTTATTTTTCTCTGATTGGTTGTTTTGGATTTCATATTGAAAAACTATCATCCAATCCATGTTATGAAGATTTACATTCGTATTTTTCTCTAAGAGGTTTAATTCTTAGATATAAGGCTTTGATCTATTTTGAGTTTCATTTGGTATATGGCATGAGATATGTGGCCAAGTTCATATTTTGCATCTTATTATCAAGTTCTCCTACCATCAGATTTTGGAAAGACTGTAGTTTCCCTATTGAATTACATTGGGCCTTGTTTAAATATAAAAATAATTTTTGGACTCTAAATTTTATTCCATTCAGCTGTAGGACATCATTTATGCCAGTATCATGATTTCTATAACTTTGTGGTAAGTTTGAAGATGAAAGGAATACTTAAATGATGTTCTTTTCTCTGTAATATTTTGTTTTTCTGAATCTTTTGCATTTCCATTTGCCTTTTAGGACCACCTTACTAATTTCTACAAAAATGCAAGATGGGATTTAAGTTGAATTTGTAGGTAAATATAGGGAATATTGCAATACTACTTATTTTAATGAGTGAACATACCATTTCCTTAGGAGTTTATTTTTGTCTTTTTGCTGGATATAAGGGAGATAATAATGAAAGTTTGTTTTTAATCACATCTGTGTGTGCATATTTTTGTGTAAAGCCCTCGAAATTTGGAGAGGGATAATCTTGCCCTTAATTCCATTTACATAAACACGAATTTATTCCTAAATCAAACTGTTTAGCAAGGGAATGACTTATTTCTTGATGTTCAACTAACATAAAAATCATGCAGCACATTCGAGGCTCTACTCTAGGGAGAAGCAGAAATAAGCATAAAGTACATGTGCTAATAGTTCTGTGACTGACTTGGCCCACTTTTATGAAATGATGACTCTTAATATTTGATCCATCAGTTGACTGAGTTTAAACTCTGATTAACCCAGACATGGATAAATTACATCAATCTTGAATCCAGATGGCAAATGCGCTTATGACTTCTGGTACTTGACTGCATTGCCATTCTAGTGAAGTTGTATACAGCTGTTAACCGCCTAATGTTGTATTGCGTATGTAGGAGAGATGCAAAATATCTGGAACGTGAAGAATTTATTTGGAGTATAAGTTCTTTGAATGTCATTATCTAGCTGGAGGACAAGATAGCCATGATGTATTTGGATTAGTAATTGTACCCATTTAAAAACCCAATTCACATTGATGCATATTTTATACGAATTACTGTTTCACTGTTGGTTATTTGCATTACAAAATGTTCTGAAATAGAAGCTTGGTCAAATCATAGTACATATGGCAGGCCTAGCTCAATTGGTGCATTAATTAACTTATTTTCTTAGTGAACATCTATTAAATGCCTACTGTGTGCCAACAGCTCTGCTAGAGCTGAGAGATAGCAAAGGGAATAATGCACTGTAAAGAAACAGAGCTTTGCCTTGTGTTTAGATCAGAACCTCTTAGAGGAACCATCACTATAAATTTTGTCAAAGCAGTTGCTCTGAGACAAACCGAACAACTTTCTCTCTCAAAAGAATTTTTTTTATATTATATAGAGCTGTTCTGTCCAAAGTGGAAGCTACTAGTCACATGTAGTACTTTAAATTTAAATGAATTAAAGTGAAATAACATTTAAAATTCAGTTTTTCAGTAGTCTGAACCTCATTTTAAACATGGAATGGATATATGTATCTGTGGCTACTATATTGGCTAGCCCAAATACAGAACATTTCTACCATCACAGAAAATTCCACTGAGCAGCCCTCAATTGGAAGTGGGAGAAGTGTGAGAATAAACAAACTTAAAACAATCTGTGACTTCATTTGTAACTCAATGATTAATATCAGACACAATTTATGAGTTAATACTATCTCTTACAACAGATATAAGGACATTTTCTAAAATAGGTTTTATAAACTTTGACATTACAAAGTCAGACTTTGTAGTTAATTAAAAAGTTTGTTACTCACATCCTCATTTTCTTTATATTGAGTGTTGGAAAAGATAGTGAGCCAAAGCAAAACTAATAATAATTACAAGAGAGATTGCTGACTCTTCACCAAGCCATTTCCTTTTTCCTGCAATGATAAAATGCAACTTGGCTGACCAGTTACACCGCTGTGCCCACCCTCTGTGACAGCTGCACGTGATCATTTGGTTCTCACCAAGGGCATGTGAACCAAAGTGACATTATGTCTGGAAAGAGTCTTTATGTGGACTGATGTAGTTCCTTTATGCTGTACTTTTCTGCAAGTCAGCTTCTAGGTCATGGCTTACAACATACAGAAAAGCATACCAGCTTAAATAGGGCATGGTGGAAAAGCAAGAAAAAAAGCTCTGACACTGACACTCCACCTTGTACATAAAAGTGAAATAAACTTTCACCATATTTGAACCATTACAGTGTGTGGTTTATTTGCTGTAATCGTGAACATAATTTGACTTGCAGATGATCAGACACAATTAATTTTGCTTGGAAATTTTGTTTTCAATCTTAGAGGTTAGAAATAACCACACTCATGAAAAAGCACATGAATAGCACTTTTTCAGAACAAACACCACTGTAGCCACAAGGAGAATGCTTATTTATATAAAGATTTTGTATTAATTTGGATTTCCTAGAAGCAGAGTTTAAGTTGAGGATTCTTTTTCATTTATTGAGTGAGGACTCTCAAAAACAATATGTAAGGCTGTGAGGGGAACAAGATGGGGAAGGGGAAAGAGCCAAGAAAACATGTGGGTTCAGCTGGATACTGACCTCAGCTTGAGTCCTTGGAGGCAGAGGACAGTATTGTGAGCTTCCACATTTAGTCAGGGAGGGTGCTTATTGCATGAAGGTTAACCCTCCATAGAAGAAGGCAGCTATGAAGCAGCTGGCACACCTATAGCTGGCCAAGGGTAACCTGATACCAGGGCAAGTGTATACCAGTTCAGTAAGGGAAGCTGTGCAATAGACTACCAGCATCCTTTATGCTTCTTATCCTTGAATGTATGAATGTGTAGTCTACACCTCTGCACTGGGAAAGACTGATGGGGTGATTCTTTTCTCAAAGGTGAACATGTTCTTTATGATTGCTGTGCAGTCTGTAATATAGGAGAGCAATTTTTTTCATGAGAAGATAACAGAAAATTAAGTTTGGGCACATGTACAACAGCTCAGACAGTAGTCGCCGTAAGCAGGAGTAGGAGAACAAGAGATGGAGCAACAGTCTCCCTGATGAACTAATGAAAACCTGTCCCTGATGTGAGTGACAGGAGAGACTTATGTGTAGTTACAGACTCTGATTCAGAATCAAATGGCCTTCACTTGAATCAAAGTTCTGTCACTAGCATGTTATGCAAGGAACTTGGCCTTTCTGTGCCTCAATTTCTTTCCAATAAAATATAAAGATGAATAATGATTCAAAATTGATTAGGCACAGGCTTTCAATGCTGCCTGGAATATAGCGAGTACCCATATAAGGACGTCTCTGATAGGGAAGTGTTTCAAAAGCAATTCTAACAGTGTGGTATCCATGGAAAGGGGAGGTGTTTTACAAGTATCCCAGCTGGGTAGGTTCGTCATTAGGTCTAGCAGTTAAAGAAGAATGTTGGCACTCTTGGTGGGTTTTATAGGCTTTAACACTCTCAGGGAACCAGGTACACAGGCACATCAGAAAGGGAGGCACGACCACTTGTAGGACATGGAGACAGCAGGTACAGGGGTGCTGGGAAGCAGGTGAGTCCTCCGGTCTCACAGAATCGTCACACTCTCTTTGGGCTCTTGAGTTCTTTCCTCTCAGGTGTTCTTTCTGTTTTGCATTCTCTTCTTTTCCTACCCCAGGATGATGGTATCCATTACGCTTCTACCACCCAGCCTGGGTGTGCCCATCACACGTGTGCACACCCATTGAGTCAAGTGTGTACAATCATGGGGAGGGTGCAGTTACTGCAGATGCTGGTTATAGGGTCTGATGGTGGAGGAATGATGCTTACAATTGGTGATGAGGATTGGTTACATGACACCTATACTGCTCCACTCAAGGGATGGTGAAGTTTTATAACATCTATGAAATTATGTTTGATGTAATTTATAAAATTTATCAAATTTTATGTAACCATTGGAAGTTATTATTGGGCATACATAAGTAAAAACAGTAGCTGCTAAACTAATATTGAATTGGGAAGTCAAAATTGGGTTTTGAATCCAAGTCTTAACTAGTAATTGGAGCTACTCACCTATGTAATTGGAGCAGTTTACTCACTTCTTACATAGGAATGTTTCTATCACTGGATTGTTGCTGTTAGAACGTTGCCTAGAATTTCCTAAGCCCTTAGAGGAGATTGGGAACATTCTAGGTGGTATGGCTATAGACTTCTAAGCCCTTAGAAAGAAGTCTTTTTTCCCCTCATTCTGTCATTAAAAATAAATTAGTTGTGGTTACCAGAAGGGAAGGGGGTAATCGGGTAATTTGGGTAGTAAGCATCAATTCTATGGTAAAGGATACAGTTGGAATTTTAAATGTTGAACTCAGCATAGTATATACAGATGCTGGTTTGTAAAGGCACACAACAGAAGCTCATATAACACAATCAATGTTATCTCAATAAAATAAAATTTTATCTTTACAGAGAAACATGAGACATTTAGATGAAAGCGTATAACATCTTCTTTTCCTTTGAATATCCAGTGGTCTGTGAAAAACCCAAATCTATGTCTTGTTTGGGGTTGCCCCAGAAGCTGACCCCAAGATAAGGGATTACGTGCAAGTGGTTTATCTCCAGAGAAACCCAGGGAACATTGTTAGGGAAGTATAGCCAGCAAGGGAGAGCAGTTACAGAAGCTGAATTATCAAGCTGGTTAGCACTGTGGGCATCTCAGGCTGAATCCCACTGGGTTCGGTGCTCTCTCTTTCTCTATCTGAAAAGCAACCCAGGGTTACCCAGAGGAGCAAAGACTCCTCAGATTTAAATCTTCAAAGACATAATCTGTTCCATTTCTCAGGTTGACATTGTGCAGCAAGCTGCCTTCTGCTAACACCTTCTCTACTTCTTCATCTCCTAAAACTTAAAACCAGCACAACAAATCATTCAACGCCTTAGGGAAAAATTCCAATTGGATTTCACAGAGACAACAGCAAAAAGACAGCGGGGGCTGGGGGTACAACCAAATGACAAAATAACTAATTGGTTAGCTATTTACAACTCACGGAGTCTATCCAGAATAGGGTAGCCATAGTAACAGCCCCCGGGTGTGACGACAAATTGGAGGAGGAGGGTTGGAATGTGGAGAGCAAGGGTCTGGTGGGCAGGGGCTTCCCAACACAGATACCACTAAGATTGGAAAGAATCAACCCCAGCAGAAGCTGTGAATCTCCTCAATGAACATAGTTTTATCTATATTTTTGGCATCTCCCTTTTGGAAGCAAGAGTTGGATTTTTTAGAGATGCCTTAAATGGAAACATTTAAAAAAAATCGTTGCTAGAACTCACACTATGGGGGGAAAAAAGAAGACCAAATGGAAACTGTAGGCGGGAGCTGTGATTGTGCCTTTTCAAGTAGTTTCTCAGACACTGCTCTGGGTTTGGGCTCTTGTGTTGATAGTCACTTGAAGAGATTGAAACTGCAAGGGAGTTTGGGAGGTACTGTAGTAGGAGCTATGGGCGCCTGAGCTGAACCCCTCTGTTCCAACCCTCTCCCAACTGCTGCAAATGTTGAAAACTAATGATTCATCTCTGCTTCTTCGTCAGAGACTTACCCTTGACTGAAGGCAGCTGCCTCTCCAGGAAATGCCTGGGAAGTTATGCCCTTCTTACAGCCCCAGCCCAGGATTGATTGATACTGTGGTGTAAAGTTTTGGCCCCTTTCCTTAAGTTAGGACATCACCTGATCACCTTAAGTTTCCTCCTGGCATTGGCCTTAAGTCAAACACTGGAGATGATTTCCTTGTTTAATATCTTTCTTTGTTCTGCCTTTTGCTTTCAGATCCAGAAAAATTTCTTCTGAGATCACTCTTCCTAAAAAACACTCACAAAATTTTTCTTGGATCAGTTTTTAGAAACTCTACCCATTAGCAGATATCATGAGAATAACTGTGCAGAGTAAGTGAGGTGGTCAGACTTTTTCCTCCATTAAAATTCCTCCAACCAGCACCTATAGTATTGTGTCTTCTGCATGATTGTACTTCCCAGTGGGTGTGTATATGCTTAAGTGTGAATGCCTGGGCCTGGGAGAGAGGGGATAAAGGGCCTCAAAATGCATGAGACAAAAACAAGGATAGGAGAGGGAGTCCAGAGAAAGAGTGTGAAGTTTCCTCAGGGTTGGGGTGCTCGCCTGCCTCCCAGCATTCCCTGCACCAGCTCTGGCCCTGGGCTTGCTCTGACCAGCCATGGCCCAGTTCTGCCTGGTGTGTGTGTGTGTGTGTAACTGCTAGAACCCATAAAAATCCTATGCAGATTGGCAAATCTGATATTTACCCCAATAATTGGCAGTGAGAATGGTAACAATTACAATTGGCAAAAAGGATGGGGAAGTTCAGTTCAGGACAGTTTAACACAGACACCTTGGAGTAAATGCAAATCCACCTGCTTTCAAGCCCTGGTTCACTGATGAGGAACTGCAAGGTCATCAGTAATAATTCAGCTTATATAGGGCAATAAAGGGCTAAAACCACATAAGGGTAAAGCTAGATTACATATTTTATTTTGTTTTCCATGAACACACTTTCTTGATGCCTGACTTCATTGATCTTCTACTTCCCTTCCACTTTTACCACTTTTCCCTTCCACTTCCCTGAGAACACACTGCTTTATGGGTCCCCCACATGAGACTTTGCTTCTTAAGTGTCTTCCCTCAGGCACAGGTCAGTTTTCAAGGAAAATACATCCCTTGTAACCTAATGGGAGCTAATTTAGTCTATGAGTTTATATCCACCTCTTCCAGACAGCGTGAATCTCATTCATTGACTCTACATTTTAAATTTCCAAATGTGAAAGCATTGGATACTGTAGGGTAAAAGATTTGGTTGGGTTTTTCCTCCATTAACCAGCTCCTGTAATACTGTGCCCTCCTCTTGATTGTGCATATCTGGCCCAGTGGGTGTATGCATGCATGTATGGTCTTACCTTGGCCTGGAGGCAGATATAATAGGGTGGAATCATCCAGGGGGAAGGAGAGGAGAGACTCAAGTGTTTCTTTGCTGTTTATTATTAAAAATCCAATCCCAAGGGTTCCAACACAATTTGGCTGCCAGAAACCATGATGAACCTACTCAGATTAGGGTGGTTACCCAACAGGTACAATTTCTGAAAGCTGCTAGATCAACATATCTCTAAAGTTGGGTCTAATTCAATGAGTCTGAGGCCAGAGACACCCCACCCCTTCCTTCCAGGGTTCTGGTTCTTGACCCCACTGCTTGGGGGTAGAGGAAGTGGTAGTGGGTGGTAGGTATTTTACTACTGGTCACTAGTAGCCCTGATGCTGCAGGTAGTGATTCCTCTCCCACGCTGCCCCAGGTCATGCAGCCTCATTGAAGTTGCCATGCAAACTTACTCTGTGCCAAAGCAAGCTCTGGCATAAGAGGCAACAACTACCCCTGCAATCCCTGTTTGCAGGCTGCAGGGAGGAGCATGGGCCCCCACAGCTCCAACACTCTAGCTGCAGGCAGTAGAGAGGCCTTTGGTTATCTCAAGCCTAGAGTGGACCAATCAGGTGCTCTGAGCTGATTGGTGCTACTGTCCAATCAGCCACAGGATTGAAAATGGTTCAGAAAGATTTGTGGGTGGGGGATGCTGAAAGAGAGCATAGAGCAGAGTAGGAGCTGGCTTAGGTATCACTTTGTTCTTGGCTTCCAAAGAAGCATCCAGCAGCCAATCTCTTAAATAAGGAACTTGAGTAAAAAGCTGAAAAGCTGTGGAGAGAAGTCAAAGAGCTTCACAGTGACCAGGCTGATAGTTCTGCCTCTGGCCTGCCTCTGACAAAGCCCCCAGCTCTTGGTGTCTCCAAGAGCTATTTATTCCTGTGGTGGGTCAACAGCTCACAAAGAGCTGGTAGCATAGTATTTCTGAGACCACCACCTCCTCACGCCTGTGCTGACAGACACAGCTGGCCAGTGCTGCCCAACACCGTTGACTGTGTTCTGTGTCTGGGTCACCTCTAAGAGCTGTTAATTCTCTGGCATCACCTCCTGATGCTGTTGCCTCCATTGTAGTCCCTGTCCAATGTCCAGTGCTGTCCAGCCTGATCTTCAGACCTTGACTGCTGTGATATCATCTCTGCAGACCCACCTGCGAGCATCTCCACCTGCAGTGAGTTGTATTCTGGTTGGCTGCTTGCTGGCTGCCATTTACTCTAGGACCTCTTTGACAGGATAGCACCATCTTGGATGTGTGATCTTTAGTTTGGGATTCTGAGCATTGTGGATGGTATCTGGGATGAGATACTTGTAGCCTTAGAAACTCATGGTAACTTGAGAAATAAATGCATTGTTTCCCATTTGTTAAATCAATCCCATCATTGTTTTCTGAACATGAGGGTTCTTGCAATTGCGCACACAGGTGAAGAACCCACAGAAAGTGACCTGTCTTCCACTGGCTGTTCTTTCTTGTTACTATAGCTCCTTTTAACCCTTGTTACAGTTCCATTTCAGTATGGGAGAACTTTCTCTACTATTCGCTTGATAGCAATGCTCCAGATTTACTGGGATTTAGAATGAAGACAGACCAGATGTTAATTGGCTGAGGGAGGCTCTATATCACAAAGAAATCTTCAGGTTATTTCTCTTGGAAAAAGGCTAGTTTCATCTGTTAGCTTTTCAAAGTCTGCCACTTTGTGGCTGCTTCCCTGAAACACTTGTGTCTTTCATGTCCGAGTAGGTGGTAATGTTGCCTTGTCTGAATCTTTTTTTACTGAATTGGGCATTCATTCCCCAGGTGTCTTTAACCAGTGGGAATCATGGAGGTGCCTGGGAGCTGATCCCCCACTCTGGCTGCCCTAACATGGAGCTGAAGAATCTATGATCAATATTGGGTTGATGTTGGAATTTTGAAGCCTATTCCTTTGATTCCAGGTGAGACCACTCTACCTTGCAAATACACTTCAGAGACCTCATAGGGTCAGGATGAAGTTAAACTCCAGAAGTCTTTGTTGTCAACCACCTTTTGCTGTTCCATCCTGTTTCTCTCACTCTTCATGAAAGCATTTGCAAAAGAACTCTCAGGTAATGCCTTGATGATGCAGAATTTAATAGTCTTGTAATTCAGGTGGTTGTGGCCACAGGGAACTTGGACTGAATAATAATTGATAAAAATAAATGTCCAAAATTGGGAAGAGGGTCTTGATTTAGAAATCCTTCTATTTCGTTCATTTCTCAGGTTCTCAAATATCTTTTCAGTGCGTGAAAAGGGAAAGTAATATTTCTAGTATGTTTTGTTATTCAAGGAGTTGAAGATTTTTTTTTCCATAGGTGTATGCTCAGTGTTTGTAACAGGGAATATTCAAATATTTGTTAAATGGAGTAGAACAAATATTCTAAAAGATCTCATTGGTGGGCTTTTCTGTTTTTCAGTGCTTTTGGAATACAACAAAGACATAAAAAATGGCAGGCTTAAGGGATGAGATAGAAGATTAACCTACTTTTAGGTTTATTAACTTTGCTTCATTTCACTGAAGTGGAACAAGTCTTATTAAATACTAATTATCTTTTCCATTTTTTTGCATTCTGATTATTTTGTTCTTTTAGAGAGTATGCTGCTTTTAGGGAAATTAGCTGTTTTCAGAAACGGGTGCTCAAATATCCATCATATCTGGGATAAAAACTACAATTTCTATGGACTGCACTATTACTCAATTCTAAATGCCACTTTAAAAGTCAGTTTTGACATTTATTCAAACCAACTGAGGTCTCAAGCCCTCTGGGCAGGCTGTGTAAGACTGAATGACTTATAGGAACTGCTCTTTTCATAAATAGTGTTTGGAGTATGATACGATAATAGGGTCTTTGAACTGTTCAACACAGTTCAATCAGGCAATATCATTGTTGGTAACTTTACCAAGGACCAAATGTATACCTTTCTTGATAGAAAAATGATAGGAATTAGGAGAAATTTGACATCTTTTGTTCCTGGAATTGTTTAATTTATACTCTACTACTTCAATTACAACCCGTAACTGGCAGGGGAAGGTAGAGCTGGAAATGGTGTGAGATACTCACCTAGTATGCATTTTTAATGGGACATTCAGAAATTAAGTTAAATAATACCTTGATGCAATAGTTTTTGTTGTGGTAAAAAAATACATAAATTTTACTATCTGAACCCTTTTTAACTATCAGTCAGTCTGTTAAGTATACTCACATTGCTATTAAAGTGCTTCACTATTTTTCCTCTTGCAAATTCGCAACTCTATACCCATCCAACATCCTCCTTGCATCCTACTTTTTCTCCTACCCACAACCCCTGGTAACCAGTATTCTAGCTGGTATTTCTATATGAATCTGGTTAGATACTTTGTAAGTGGGATCATGCAATATTTTCCCTTTAACAACTATTTTATTTTACTTAGAATAATGTCATAGCTTGTTGTACAGAAAAAGAGTGCCTTCTTTTTTAAGCTTAAATGTTCATACATTGATATGTACATAATATTTACCTGCTCATCAGTGCAAAGTTGGGTTGCTTCCACCACTTGGCTGTTTTGAATAGCACCATCATATAGGCGTGCAGAGATATCTTTGATCTTGTTTTTAATTCTGGTTTTAAATGTATAATTTCTGGATCATATGGTAATTCTGTATATTTTTTTTTCTAAGGATGTTGCACTATTGTTCAGTAGTATCAATAATACACTAAGGATCCAAGTTCTCTACTTTTTACCAATATTTGTTAGATTTTTAAGAGGAATCATTTTAATAAATACAAGGAAATATCACATTATGGTTTAATGCACAAAAATCTTCAAGTTTTGTCTATTTTTACTTTTATTGTTTGCTATTTTGGTGTCATGACTAAGAAATCATTACTGAGCTTAATATTCTAATAAATTTCTTGTTTTAGCAGTTTTTAGTTTTTGATCTTATATTTGTCTTTTATCCATTTTGACTTACTTTTGGTATATGCTGAAAGGATTCAGTTCTTTTGCAAATGGATATCCACCTTTTCTAACATTTGAAGGCCTGTCCTTTCTCTGTTGAGTAATCTTAACACTCTTCTCAAACATTTGACATATACATATGAAGGTTTATTTTAGCGATCTTTGTTCTATTGGTCAATTTGTCTCTGTGACAGTATCACATGATTTTGATTACCGCAGAGCTTGAACATATATTGAAATAAGTTTGTGTGTGTTCTTCAACTTTGTTCTGTTTTAAAAAATTGTCAGTGTCAGCTACTTAGTGTTCCTGAGAATCCAAATGAATTTTAGAACGATTTTTTCTATTTCTAAAAAAAAAAAAAGCCATTGAGATTTTGATAAAATTGTATGGATTCTATAGATTGCTTTGCAGAGTATGGAAATCTTACATTAATTGTTCTCATTCTTGAAGAGAATGAGAAAACACGTTGTGTTTTCATTTATTTGTGTCTTTAATTTCTTTCAGCAATGCTTTGTAGTTTTCAGTGTATAGGCCTTTCACCATTTTGGTTAAATTCATTCCTAAATATGTTATACTTTCTAATATTATATTAAATGGACTTGTCTTAATTTTCTTTACAGATTCCTTGTTGCTTGTTGAAAGAAACAAAACTAATCTTTGAATACTGGTTTTATATCCTCCAACTTTGCAGAATTCAGTAATTAATTCTCATAGCTTTTTGGATGTAGGCTCTTTTGAGTTTTCTAATATATTTTCATGTTATTCATATGCAAAGTAATTTTATTTTTCTGACTTAGATACTCTTTCTTCTTCCTGATTAATTACTCTAGCTAGAACTTCTAAAATGGTGTTGAGTCGAAGAGGCAAATGTAGGCATCCTTGTTTGTAGCTATGGAAGAAAAACTTTGTCAATATTGAGTACGCTGTTAGTTACGAGCTTTTTAATAATAGTGTTATGTTAAGGCACCTCTTTAGTGTTACTATGGAAGAATATTCTGTCTTCTCCCATGCTTGTTTTTTATTTATTCTGTTAATATGGCATATTATATTGATTAACTTTCCTATGTTGAATCATTCTTGCATCTTCTTAATCAATTCCTTTTGGTCATGGTGTTTAATCCTTTTAATATACAGTTAAACTTGGTTCAATAGGATTTCTCAAGGGTTTTTACATAAATATTCAACAGGGTTATTGTCTGTAATTTGCATTTCTTTCATTGTCTTTGTTTGGTTTATGAGTACAGGTAATTCTGTACTCACAGAATCAGTTTAGAAGTGTTCATTTCTCTTCAATGTTTTGAAAGTGTTTCGGGAGCATGAATGTTCTCTTTTAAGAGTTTTTTTTTTTTTTTTCCACATAATTCCTACCTATATATCCAGAGGCTCCCCCATTATCAATATCCCTTGCCAGAGTGTTACATAGTTAACAAGGACAAACCTACAATGACATATCATAGTCATCCAAAATACATTTTACATTATGATTCAATCTTTGTTGCTTCCAACTTTTAGCAATTTGTTGCTGTGTATTTGTTTCTAGTATTCCTTTTACAGTTCTTATTTCTGTTGCATTTTCTGTAATGTCTTCTATTTCATTTCTGATTTTAGTTGAGACTTTTTAATATCACTAAGATTTTGCCAATTTTGTTCATCTTTTCACGAAAGTGAGGCTTAGTGTTTTGCTTTTCTGTTCTCCATTTTTCTCTGCTTTTGTTTATTGATTCACTCTACTAGTTTTGGGTTTACTTATTTTTATCTGGTTACTTGAGATATAAAGTTAGGCTGTTTTATGTGTGGTTCTCTTTTTTCAATAGAGGTATTTAATGTTATAAACATACTTTTTAGAATGACTTTTTCTGTTACATAAGCTTTGGTATCATGTGTTTTCCATTTGTCTTTATGTATTTTCTGACTTTTTTTTTCTCAATAATTCTTTGAGTATTGTATAATTGCCACACATTTGTGGATTTTCTATTTTCCCTTGTCTTTCAGTTTCTAGTTACATTCCATTGTGTTCAGAAAAGATAGTCTGAATAGTTTCAATCTTGCTCAATTTGTTCAGCCTTTTCTTCTGCTGGCTGACAGTGTTATGCATGTAACTCTCAGGTATAATTAGTGTACATACATAGTTGTTCAAATCTTTATTTCTTTTGATTCTTCTCTCTCATGTATCATCTATCATTAAAAGTAGGTATTAAAAGTCCCCATGCTATTGTTTTATTGATTTTTCTCTTCAATTTTGACAAAATTTGCCTTATCTGTTCAGAAACCCTGAAATTTAGTGGTGATTACATTTTCCTAGTGTATTGACCTGTTCATCACTATTTAATATCCCTTGTTTCTTAGAGGTGTTCTTGATTTGAAGTCCGCTTAATTAGTATAAGCACTCCTGCTTTGTTTTGTTTACTGTTTGCATGGAATACTTTTTTCCCATTTTCTCACTTTGAGTTTTTGTCTCCTTAGAGCTAAAGTGAGTCTCCTGTTAGACATCATATATATTTTTAAAATTTTATCCATTCCGTCAATCTGTCATTTGATTGGAAGCTTAATCCATTTATACCAAAAGTAGTTATTGCTAGTGAAAAACTTACTAAGGTTATTTTATTGTTTTCCATATATGTTGTAACATTATTTTTAAAAATTATTTTTTCACTCTGCCTGTCAGCCTTTGAAGTATATTGATATTTTATAGTAATAAGTCTTTGATTTCCTCCCATCTTGGGTAAATTCTATAACTATTTCCTCTATATTTACCAAAAGAATTTCATAGAACATCTATAGGTTATAGGATTCTGGTTTAAACTCATAAGAACTCATATTAAAAATTCCAGTTCTTTGAAACTCTAGTCTCACCTTTGTTATTAATAATCATGTTATACTTTAAATGTTTTACACATTAATGTCAACATCATTAACATTAATATCTTAATTTTTATTGCTATCACAAATTACTTTATAGTATACCCACATATTTACCTTGATGGGAGAACCTTTGTATTTACATTTATTAGTGGACCTAATACTTTGTATGTTTTTGTGTTGCTATCTAATACAGCCCTTTTATTTTAACTCAGACTCCCTATAGCATTTCTTATATAACAGGTGTTAGTGATATGTTTTTCTCAGCTTTTGTTTATCTGGGATTATAGCTTTTTATTTACTTTTGAAGTATAGTTTTACCTTGGCTGCATTTTTCTTGGTTAAGTTTTTTTCTTTTTCTTTTTGCATTTTGTTGATATATCAACTCCCTCCCCTCTGGGCTGCAAAGTTTCTTTTGAAACATTCACTGATAATCTTATGGGATTTCCCTTTTTATGTGACAAATTTTTTTTTTCATGCTGCTTTCAAGATTCTTTGTTTGACTTTAGTGAGTTTGATTATGGTGTGTTGACATAATTCTCTTTGGATTTATCTTCATTGCAGTTATTTTAGATTCTTGAATCTCTATGCACATCTCTTTTCTCAGTTTTACTAAGTGTTCAGTGACTATTACTTCAAATAAGATTTCTTCTACCTTTTCCTTCTCCATTCCCTGCTATTATTCCCTAGTCTACTAGGTGCTCTTCACTTTTTTTTTTCACTCTGTTTTCTTTCCTCTTCTCAATTTGAAATGACTGGTTTTCAAATTCAATGACTTGATCAAGTCTGCTTTGAAACATTTAAAACATTTTTCAGTTTACTGAATTATTCAGGGCCAGAATTTGTTTGGTTCCCAAGTGTAATTTCTGTCTCATTGTTGATACTATCATTTTGCTCATGAATGGTTTTTCTGAACTGATTTAGTTGTCTTTTTAGCTCATTTAGAATTCTTATGAGCTATTTTAAATTTATTTTCAGGAAACTATACATACTTGGTTCTTCAGGACCAGTTTCTAGATATTTATCTTGTTCCTTTGATTGAACTATATTTCTGATTCTTTGTATTTCTTGCTAGTTTGTGTTGGGGGGAGGGGAGGACTGTCACACTTGGAGAAAAGACACTTTCCTCAGTTTTCTTTATTGGATCCTATAAGGAAGACCTTAAACAATCATCCCACTTGAAGCTTTTAGGCCTCTCAAAATGTTTTCTATTTTGCTTGACATCTACCTGTAGAAATGAAGTTTTAACAATCTATTTACTTGTTCTCAAATCCTATTAGCATTCAGAATTGGGTGAGACAGAAACCAGTCCCTCACATTGTTCCACAAGAATCAAATTTTTGGATATATGGTGTCCTCTTTTGTTTTTGTTCTAAGGATGGAGCCCCAGTGTAAGAGATCTCCTTTAAGTTCTTGTGCTTTATACTTCATTAGGAAGAGAGATTTAAATAAACACAAATAGTATGAATTCTATTCATACATTCCTGTGAAACATTATCTTTATGTTCCATGAATCTGGGTTCTCTGGTTTCTCAAGTGCTTGCTGGAATATTCACAGTGGCATTTATGTGTTGTGGTTGGTTGCATGCATTTGTGAAAGAAGTCCTATGGCTTTTTTGTTAACCATTCTACTAATTCTAGGCCATCTTTAATGTAATATTTAAAAATCAAAATGTGAAAAATTCTTAACTAAAATTTTCAGTATTGTCAGAATGTTTTAATTTTATGGTAAAATTCTAGTAGACCACTCACTTGTTATAAGGAGTGAGTCTTCAATTAAAGGGGGGAAAGTCAAATGTGACTTAGTGCATTGTCATTATTTTAGGATCTCAGAATCAGACTGTTAACAGCTCCTTTAACCTAGAGTATTGCAAACACCATATTTACCTGTTATCAACATGTAGTCACACCAACAAGTGTGATACCAAGGTAGAATCTAAAGATAGCAAGGACAGAAGTAAAAAAAGCACTACGGAAAGATCAGAAGTAAACTTTGTCTTGTTAAATATAAGCAAATAGTCTATAAGCAAGAATAAAGGAATTAGCAGACCAAAAAGTTAGAGATCCAAACTGTGGGTTATGTAATAGAGATTTTTATGGAGTTTTTTTCCTTTGTATGTTTTACTCAAAAGTGAGAATGGAAATTTTGACACTAAAAACTTACTTGCCTTCCCAAAAAGCACCTTCAATTTTGTAGGACTATTTGGAGACAGGTGGTGACTAAAAGACAAAATTTAACAAGCAAAATTTCTACTTTGTAAACAAACATTTATATGGATAGATAAGGATGCAATTTCTGTTTTCTGATCCTCCCTCAGCCCTGAGGCTTCCAGACCTTTCACTTTAGATCTTGTTATGTGCACCTGCTCATTTTCATAGTACTCAAATTTACTCCACAAAAAATTTCACCATAGTAAGTATCCAAGTTAGTTCTCTCCCCTGCTTTCAAATTTTATTTTGCATTTGAACCTAATTTTTGTGTAAGACTGAAAGACGAAAGTTTCCTTTGTCAAATATATTTCAAAATTCCCTGAAGAGGCTGAGATTATTGAGTGGAGGGGCCTGCATGAGGACAGGTAAGAGACCTAATGTTTAGGTCTTTGTTTCTGTAAAGGCTGACTTGGTAGCACTGATCATGCAAAAAACACTATTTTAAATGTGATAATTCACATTGAGATGATACTTTATACACTGACTTTAGGAATATTTATTGAAAGGAAAAATGATTCCTTTCAATAGGATTAGTAGGTTTGCTTTTTAAATGGTTTGAGGAAAGTGATCAATGGGTATTTTCTCTGAGAATCCCCTGGAGAGTTCAGTAGAAATGGAAAGTTACAAAACTAACAGTTAATGATTCTTCCTTAAATAAGGATGCCTAAAAAATGCTTTGTGAATATATTCTTCTATTTCTTTATGAAGTACATATTTAATGAACTTGTAATATGTGTAAGACAATATTCTAGATTCTTTGTTTTCAGAAAAAAAACATTTTGTAGCTATATATGTCATCAGGGACATCATGAGAGAAAGACATATACAATTAGGAAGGTAATATTTGATTCAAATTGTAGAGACTTTGAGAAACATCTAAAAAGAATTGAGCTTGATATATTTGATTCTAACAACTGTTTCATCTGTATGTACCAATTGGAAATCTTGCTTAGCTGGCAATTGATTTTGCTAATAATGATGATTAAGTAACACAAGAGAAAAGTGCCCTCTGAATCATCAAAGAAAATTAGATTCTCTTTAACACAGAGCTGGTGTTAGATGCATTTCTTAATTGTTGGAAAATCTGTGTGTCTCAATTAATCAGACAACGTGATTAACTAGAAACGATTGTCCCATGGCCTAGTGGGATAACATAAGTATACTGTAATGTGATTGCTCAAAGCCAGGAAGTTGGTAAAAATGTCCAGGAGGAAACAAGAGGGAAATACATTTTAACTATTTACAGATTGATATAAAAGCCAATGTTTGGGGAAAAAGAAGGAGAAAAAATACCAGGCAGCCTGAAGGCAGAAATTCAAAGCATTTATGTTATCCAGCACAAGATAACAAAATTACCAGTAACCAAGAATTAATTATTTCTTACAACCCATCACCTTTGTCTGGGTTTTATGCCTTTCTCTGAGGCAGTGACAAAAAGTTTCTCAACAAAGAGTCTTATCTAAGAAGAATGGGATTTTGAGGAAGAGAACAGACTGGAATTGCTCCAGATTATCCAGAAATAACAAAATGGAACATCTAGCCCATTTGGTGGCAAATCCAGTCAATGTCTTTTGTAGTTCAAAGTCCTGAGGAACAGAAAACAGAAGCTATGCTGTGAAAGATGAGTCCACTGGGGACATACAAACAGTAGGTATTTGGATTCAAACGGCCATGGCAATTTTCTTACTTTTTTTTTTTTTTTGGTCCCATAATTGCAGCAGGAACCTCATAAGTCTTTGAAATGATGCTTTGTGGTGTATCATTGAATAAAGGAAGGGTTCCTAATGACTGAGTCATTGTGACAGGTTTCTTTATAAGTAGGGTAAAGAAAACACTTGAGATGTAATAATGAGTTTTAGGCCCAACAGACTTGGGGTAGAGGAAGTTAATAACCATAACCACAGGGAAGAAAACATTAGCAAAAGGGATCACATTTAATTCTGAACAGTAAAGAAGATTTTAGCTCAGAAAGTCCAGAGTGGAAAAAGAAAAATAAAGGAGCATGGAAGAAAAAGGAACAGTATATCTATTTCCCAAAAGTTTTTTCCAGCAGATACATACAACTCATTAAAAGACAAAAATGAAAAAGCATGTTCTTGGTTTCTGGTCCAGCATGTAAGAACTGAGAAGATCAATGAAAACTTCATCCTAACAATATGTAAAACTCTAAACAAGCCGAAAATAAACAGCTCTTCTTAGATCTACTAGGAAATTGAGGTCACAGGAAAAACCACTACCATTTCTCCACTGATGAGACACAGACACAAAGAATTATAAATACCCCATATCATTAGCTCAGAAATCTCTATAAGAACCATGGAAGGAAGACCCAAGGCATGAGATAAATTTCTAAAAGTCCAATGTAGAAAAGTGTGATAATGAGAAACTCCAGAGGTACCCAGCCTTTGAAGGAACTGGGGCACTAGGAAAAGTTTCTCTCTGAAGAGAACGTCAAGTTTCCCATTGTCCTACAGTGATGTGGGTATCTTGATTATATGGTGGAGGAAGATCTCTGCTTATCATCTCCCTTTAGCCAACTCCTCATTCAAAATATATCCTGCAGCCTCAATCACTAGACTGTGGTTTAACAGTGATGTAGCACTAGTGAGGGCTATCACTGAGAAAGAATCACCAGCCAGCAATTATTCTGGTGTTTGAGTACACAGCCTAGCCTTCAAGTGTTTGCTGCTGTTATTAAAGTGCAGGTTTGTGGGTTCCAGTTAGAGAGAGCATTCAGTTCGTTTATTATTTTGGCCCTGAGAGGGGATCAAGCAGGTGTTTTATATGTCACAGCCACAGGCTTCAAATAGCAGCCTCATCTATGAGACGCAGGTGATCCTATCTGCCAGTCCTGTTGACTTGAGCTCCAACTGTTGTAGTTAAGGAGTTTCAGACTCAAATCAGTAATTGTGACTCTGTTCCTATAGTTCTGCCAGGATGCTCCTTCTGTCCCTCACGAGAACTCTGCAATTCCCTAGAACACTGCCTGGAGAACTCCAGTTTGGGTCTTTACCCTCAAATCCACAGAGGGCCTCCACTTAACTCTCCCTCCCTCTCATTGATTGCACTATATTAGGTTAGTTGTAAACAATTAAATTTCAGTTTTTGATACCCCGTTTCACCATGCTGATGCTCCAGATGTATGCAGTGGTATCTTTGGTTTTTAGGGTTGCTTATTATGTTCCAATTTGATTGTGAGCATATGGAGATAAGTCACTTTGTTTCTATATCCTTAGACTCTCAGCATTTGCTCTCACCTATGTGTAAAAGCAATATGCTATGCCAGAGTTTGACCCATCCCAAGAGTTTATAGCAGACATTGTTGCTATCCTGTCCAAATCCTCATTTACAGGAATATTGCATCCATCCTTCAGCTGCTGCAGACACTAGTAGCAGTTACAACTACCTTCCTTTTCAGGAAATTTCTCTCACCTCAAGTCACCTCAGAAATGCTAGGAAATTCTATGGCTTGTCTTTTTTGCCTCAACGCAGACCAACTCTATGATACAATGCAGGCTCCAGAACTGCCAGTTCACTCTGAGACTAGAGTCCATCTATGTCCATCTCATTAGAAGCTTCTTTTCTATCTTGACTTCCTTTCTCATTTCCTTTTCTCCAAAATTTCCTCATTTGTTAAAGTCACTTGCACAAAAATAAATAAAACCCTGTGTCTCAGGCTCTGCCTTTAGGCAACCTGTTGAAAGATACACTTAAAAGGAAATTAATCCTGTACACAGTCTCATCAATAATACTACATTAATGTTTTTAATAATATCTTGAAACAACTGCTAATCTTTAAACAAATTACTAAAATGGCATTTTCTATAGGAGAATTCACTAAGCTATTCTTCAGTGGGAGGTTATTCACTATGTGAAAGTTAAGATGTGTGCTGAATCCTACATAATCTGAGTTTCTCTGAATCTACTTTTCACTGAAACATTCACAACACTTAGAAGTTGAAGACTCAGACTAAGGAAAATGCCTTTGCCTTAAGACTAATCTTACTGCTACCCCAAAGAATAGAATCAAGGAACCATAGTTGGAAAAGTGGTTTGGGATTGTCATAAAATTGATTTTAGGCTCGACAGGGGCATGAACTAGCAGGGAAAGTTCTTTGTAATATCAGCCAGGTGCCCAGAGGAAATTAATATGTAGATATTGAAAGCATAACTATTCTCCTAATTCTGAGTCAGACATAGAATTCAAGTGGCAGAGTGACTGGATAATAGATTCTAATTAGTAAATGAGAAGAAAGGAAATAACTATGCTCCCCTAAGTAAAATTTCCATTCATTTATGTTGGTAGTCAAAGTTGGTTCTGTTTCATGGGTCAAGGGAGAACTATGAATATGGGTTGTGTTTAAATGTGTTTTGTGTCACACTGCCTGTGCTCTCCATTCTTTACATTATCTGATTTCATGGGTATTTAGATATGTGAGGAAAACTGATGATAGACTACACATTCTTTGGAAAAAGAAATTGCATTTATCTGGACTGGGGCCACTTAAATGGTTGGGGTTGTTAAGATTATCAGTTATCAACCATCATGATCATTATAATATATAGCAACATATCCTTTGATAATGTCATTAACATAATATGAATCAACATGTAATTTTGTAACTATGGAGGATGTATTTGCCAGAGTATCTCACTGATTTTTTACACAGGCAAATTTTGGCTATTTTTGCTTTTTCAGCAAATATTTAAAGCTTTTTCATCCAAGACTCAGGGCTAGATTTTGGTGAGAGCTTATAATCTAATCAAAGTACATATATACATATAGAAATCCAAATCAAGATACTCTAATAAGGGTTTACATACATAAGTAGATGGAAATGGATGTATATTAGAAGACCTTTCATGTATCATGTGAAATGCTACGGTGGTTAAGAATAGAAAAAAGTTAACTTCAGCTTTAGCTACCACAGAAGAAATACTGACAGATAAATGAAATTGTTACCAACATTATTATAGTTATGGTCCAGAGATGACAGATCTACCATCCAGGAACTAAGAGAATGCTTTTTATAACATCTCTTGAAAATAATCTTTTTGAGGAGTTAAGGTTTTTAGGGTCACATGCTTTCAAAAGTCATCAAAACTGAAAGGGAGATAAAGGAAAAAATAAATCACACATCATCTCTATATCACTGAAACATGGGAGAGAGGAGAGAAAAAGAAGACATTACTAGTAAAGTCTATGATCTTGTTGATCAGACAAATTTGACTATCTTTTCAAATATAAAAAAGAGAAAACTTTTATTAAGCCAGGAGAGAAAGCAAGGTAGATATTGGAGAGGACAAAAAATTATAGCAAATACCACAATATTTACTTTTACTCTCTTCTCTTTTAGTGTTGAAATGGATTTTCAGTTTATTTCTTGGTTGGATGCGTAAAAGAACTATATACTAAAACAGAAAAAGAATAGAAAGTCAACTTAATACTCTGACTATCCATCATTTGTTTGTTAATTATTGGATAAATGCCATGGAAGGCCTTGTGCTAGACTCTAGGGAAAAAAGAAAAAGACTTGTATTTCACAACTTGAAATGTGGTTAGGTGACAGTTAAAAAAATGCAGTTATTTCATCAGTATCAAAACTGGTACATATTTTCCTAAGACACAAAGAGCATACACACACTTTACAAAGAAGTGTGAGATACTTCCAATCTCATGAATGTTAGTAAAACCTTGAGCTCAGAGGTTGAACAACTTGTCCAAGGGTCCCTCTCCCAGGCTAGACTCCTAATTATCATACAATTTACATTTTAATGAGCTATGACAGAGTGTTACTACATTACCAAAAAAAAATGAGAATTTTTGCCTAGAGCTGGAGAAAGATTATTTGTCTAAGACTGAGTCAATGATAGTAGTTTAGATGAGGATGAGTAAATGAGAACAAAGGAAGGAACCTAACGAGGAAGTATGGCAACATAGCTAAGCACTTCTGACTCTCCTTTTACATCAGATCTGCTACTTTCATTGAAAAAAGCAAATCACAGTCTAACCCAGAGTCAGTAAGAAGGAGTTCTATAAAGGGTGGGATAGAAGGAATTGTGAGAAATTGGGACTTTTAATGCTAGTAATATAATTGGTGTATATAGTCAAAGATATGAAACTAGATCAATCTAGATTCAAAAGCCTTCTTTGAAATTTCCCAGATGTGTGACCTTCTTAAAATTTGAATTTCTGTGCTTCTTTATATAAAAGTAGGGATAAAAATATCTCCTACATTCTCAGGGTTGTTTGAGGATTCAATAAATTAACTTTTGTCATGTTTAGAGGAGTGTTGGCATATATTGATACCCACGTTAGAGTTAGTTTTTGTTGTCTTATCAATTTTAGGAATTTGGTGACATATGTTTCTATAGATATGACCAGGAAAATAGGGAGCTCTTGATGAGGTGTGCAAAAATAAAAAGGAGGAAGAGGAAGAGGAGGACGAGAAGAAGAAGAAAAAGAAGAAGAAAGTTGTCTTTCACTAAGTATGGTATTTTGTCTTGACCTGTTTGTGATTGCAATTATAGTTCCTTTATCAATTCAGGGCCTCCTTGTAAATTGTCAAAGTGAAACTTGTCCTGAACAAAATGAAATAGGCAAGGAATACTTTATTCAAGATTACTATAATAGGAGAAAAGCCAGAAATTAGTCAAAAATCAATGCTTATTGAAACAAAAGACAGTAGGAATTTTAAGACCTAAGGTGAAGGGGAAATCATAGGTCATCTGTGGTTGCTAATTTACTTTACCCCCCCAAAAAAAAATTCAACTTTCTCATGTTTTCATAATAAGAGGTAGTTTTAAAACTCAGAAGCTAGCCTTCTATTCTTACACAGAAACCTGGATATAGGGGTTCCTTCTTTTAACTATAACTATATAACTTTTAACTATAATCCTTCATGATTATAGTTAAAGGGATGGTTGGGAGATTCTTGAGAAAGACTTTCCTGGGTTGGAAGGTCAAGATGCTTCTGAAGGTATGTGATCTTCTTCCTCTAAATGTATTTTTTTAATTTTTAAATTTATTTTATTCTTTAGATCACAACCTCTGTACATATTTTTCTGGGATACCTTCTCCTCCCTCCTCCCTCTGGTACCCCTTCCATTCTCTCAAACCCCACTCTTTGTTGTTTACTAGTTGTGCTAAGTCCATTAGTCTCTTTCCTGTGGCAGTGTCCTTGCACTGGGTGAGGGACTGTGTTATTGGAGCCAGGCGAGCCTTGCTGGTAGGTTTTCAGTCTTAAGTTTGCATAGGGCAGCCAGTCTATATTCCTTTGTGAACTGTCCATGTTTTCTTGCTGCCGGACGTCTTCTCCAGTCCCATCTCCATTGCTTTGCTGCTTTTCCTTATGGCTCTGGTGTCAGATTTAGGGGGTCTTGCTCCCAGCCAGTGTTGGTCAAGAAGTTTCTCTGTGAATACAGACATCTGTGAATGGCCTTTGAAGATCATCTCCTCTGCGTCAGTTTGCAGTTTTGATGTGGGGCTGATTACTCCATCTTCAGTCATCCTCTCCTCTCCCATGGTGTGGGGAGGGTGTGTTGCTGTCCTTAAAGGCATCTCCAAAATTAAGTCCTGGGTCTTCTTAGCCCAAGGAGTGCATAAGTGCGCATGGTGACATCATGTCTTTACAGTTGTTTCTCTTGTCTCACATGCACTGGTTCTCTTGGTTGTCCATCTGCTGTGTCCATCTCAGGCTTGTGGACTGGATTTTTGCATGGTCCCTCGCCTGTTCTATGTTGGGGTTTGTGTTGTGCATGTTCTTGATCCTCTGAAGTTTAGCTGGAGTGAGAGTGAAATGGAAGAGTCCCCCCCATACCTGCTGGGACCTCCCTGTGTGGGGGCAGGCCCGGATGGCTGAGCCTGTGCCCTTCCATGATCCCCTTGGGCTAGGAGCAGAGGGCAACATGGCTCTGCTGATCAGAGCTGCAGATGGCTACCCTGTGGAGCAGCCATCTGCTGGTGGGTGGGGCCACCTCCCCCTTCCCATTCCCCCTCTGGGGCTCACCTGGTTGGGAGGGCTTACCCCACCAGTGGATTTAGAGGAAACTTGACCCCCTTTGCTCCCCGCTGGCAAGGGAGACCCAATGGCCAGGGGCCCAGCACACAGACAGCCCTGAGGTGGCTGCTTGCTGGTGGTGGGACTCAAATCCCAGTCCCGCCCCCAAGCCAGAATGCTGTGCACCAATATTACAGCAATTTAAAAAATTTACATATCAATGCTCTAAGGAAAGGGAGGTCAGTGAGTGGACTAGAGTCTGAAAGAATTCTGCCTGTAGAAAGTTTAATGGAGATGAATGGAAAGTTGAAGTCTTCCTGATCAATCCTTTAGGATTTCTAACGTTAACATTTTTACTATAAGCATAGGAATCAAAACCCCAATTCAGTAGTTGGTCAGTCAGTAAATTTTTATTGAACAATATTTCTGGTGGGGTTTTAAGTCTGTTGTGAATTACTACTTCAGACACTAACAGGGCTCTTGTGACTGTTTAAAAGCCTGCTTCTTGGCTACAGATACTTAAAAGTTTTTCATAAAATAGAGAAGAGCATTTAAAATTTTTAAGAGCAAGTGGCATGAATCAAAACTTTTCTCAACAGAACATGGTTTTTTTGGAGCATATTTTCATTTGAATCTGGTGATGTGGATGTGTTACAGGGCAGGGTGAGGAGTAACTCCAAACCCCCAAACCTGTCTGCTCTAAATAGGATCTGTCATCCTCCGAATTAAGACAGAATATACTCTAGTGCATAAGATCTTCAAAGGAAAGAAACTTCAATGGCCTTAGCAGGTGATAGAAGAGTAAGAGAAAAAAATATAACTCCCAAATTACGTCCCCAAAGTTACCCATCCCCTTGTGGGTAAATGCCCAGTCAAACATGGTTGGCCCTAATTAGGGCCACCAAGACCTGAAAGTGTAGCATAAGTCTAAGACTCCTTCTGGAGGGGACCAATAGGAAAGGAGTGGAAGGGGCCAAACAAACCTAGAAGTAAAAGAGTGAAATAAAATTCAAAGGCCAGCTTCCCCAGGGACTCTCACTTAAGTTTCTGTCTGTTTCAAATGTCTCCTTCCATGTACCCCAAGTCTCTGGTACAAGCTCATGACCAAGAAGCAAGCATGGCTTTTCCATGTGTCTCTCTGCTCCATGTGCCTTCACCAGGTCTCTTTTCAGTAAGTCTTATTTCCTCTCTAGTCTGCTCTAGTTTCCCCTTCCTACCCAGATCCACCCTTCCTTTGAGTGGAACAGGGAACATAGAACCTCTCCTTGCCCTGGCAGTTATCCTGTTATAGCTCTATGGGCTGCTGAGAAAATGCATGTGTTAGGGTTGAATGTGAACTGAGGAAGAAAGACCTATGCAAGAAAAATAAGATTGATGAGGTCTGAAAGGAATGATTTTAAAAGAATACAATAGACATTATATCTATATATTCATCCATCTAGGCCTCTCCATTTTGTTTGGAAAACTTGTGATTGTCCTTTTGGGTAACTTTTCTTCCCCTAAATTCTCAAGTGATTCAGTTGAGATTGAGAGTTATAGGACCTGAATCCTGAGAGGACTGAGTCTGCTACCCAAGAACAACTAAGTATGTTGATGGTAAAATGACAGGCTGAGCAGTTGTCCTCATTTTCCCGAAGCTATGAGATTTAACATGAGATTTCAGTGCTAACGCATGGCTAATTCTAGAAAAGTAAGGATAGCTGATACCCTTAGAACTTCAGATAAAGGTTGCCTGCAATTCCCAAACAAAATTATGCTGACTATAAAATCAGAAACTCTATGATCAACTTTCAAATAAAATTTAGCTAATAAGAAATTTATTGGAGGTTTCTCCTAGGACACTTCATGCTTAAACCAATTAGTTAAGAATAGAATAAGATTTGGGATGCTAAACAAATCATTTTTTTTAAAAAAATTCAATAGGATTCTTTCCAGTCGTTTCCACTAAAAATATAAAGCTTCATGGAGATTCTCTTATTTTGAAGGCCAGACTACACACTCCTCTGCCTTATCTTCATTTCTCTAAACCTTCCTGATACACACAGAGTTATTTGGAAATTACCACAGTAAATTATAAAGACATAATTAAACCTTAAAGGAGTTAATTGTGTATACATTAATCGCTAATGTGCTGTATAGCACCCAAGTCTGCATTCAGAATTGTATTCTGAAGTAGCATTTCTGTAATATTCAGGTTCTAATTTGGACTCACTGAAAAGCAGAGTCTAAGAAAATCCTATCAATGATTTGGAAATGCACCTAGGGGACATATATAAAGGTGTTGGGAGAGGGAAAGATGCCAATAAGGGTGTGTTAATGAACTGATTACTGTTGTGAGAAATCAACGCAATCCCACTGAGATTCAGAGAAAATTTATAACAATTGTTGGAGAATTGTCCCACAGGAGATTGGAAACACTTGGATATTTACCTAATGACTCCCTCAACCCTGGTGAAAGCTGCCCCCAGCAGTGTTAATACCCAGTGATTGGGGATTTTTTTCAGGTTGGCTTTCATAGCTACGATTCTAGTTCAACGCCAATATCCTATCGTGAAATCAAGCGGGATAAGGTGTTGGGGAACAAAGTAGTGGAAGTATTTGCTGTCGCATCTTAATATTTCTGCATGTGAATGGCATTTCAGTCACCTTAATGAAATCTAGCATAAACTGAAGAAGATCCTCAAAGAAGGTATAGGGAGGAACAGTACTGATGACATATTGAAGCTGAGGAAGTTTAAGGATTGATTTAAAGTTACAGGGGTTCTTTGTGCAGTGGGATTAGCAGCCCAGATTCCTTGTATCCACTCCAGAGCACATGTATCCCCATGAATTTATGAGTAGAATATGATTCTGCCACAAATTCAATGCAGATAGGTTTGTGAGAAAGTGGCAAAATTATTCTCTAATACATGTTTTGAAAATTTTTAAAAAAATATTTTCCTTTTCTCTTGACTTAAAAAAGTTCAACTTTATTAAGGATAAAGTATATATACATTAAATTGCAAAATGAAATGTCCATTGTGGTAGGTTGATATGTGTACATTGTGTAGGGAACAGCCCCCCCGCGTGCACACGTGCGCGCGAACACACAACACACACACATCATCATCATCATCATCATCATCATCATCATCATCATCATCATCATCATCATCATCATCATCTAGGCAAATCTTATTTGATGCCTTGTTAGCAACTGTAATCCTGGTTTACATTAGAACCTCAGATCTCATTAATCTTATCACTGAAGGTTTTTAGAGTTTAACAACCTCTTTCTATTTATCCCACCCTCCCTACCCTCCTCTTGGCAACCAATTTGCTACTGTTTCTAAGAGTTTTGCTTTTTACTTAAGAGAAGCATTTCCTTATGGAAAAATAAAGTCACATGTTACTTGGGACAAGAAGCTAGGAATTTGAATGCTGGACATTGTTCATAGTAATTGAAAAATGTCAAAAGAAAATTTCTTTGTTAAATGTGTATAGCAGTCTTTATTTCACAGGATACTGTGGAAAATCAAACTCAAGAGCTTTGTGAGTCATAACTACCAATGTTATCTCTCAATATTGTTATACACATTAATAAAACTTCCCAAGTGGGACTTTTTTGGTGGGTCTGTTATTAGGTGAGGGGGTCACCCCTTCTAATTTAGTCAGTGAGGGGTCCTTCCACTTGTGTGCAAGCCATGGCCCAGAGACCAAATTTTCATGGAAAGGGGAAACACAGGAGTTTATTCAAAAATATGAGAAGACAAACTGAAAGAGCCTAACAGAAAAGAAACCTGCTTCTGCTCCTCAGGGAGTTGTGTGGGTTTTACTTCAGTCTTAGTGCAGTTTTATCTGAAAACACCAGTTTATGCACTATCCCTGTGTTATGTTCTTAGTCATTGTGGTCAGTATGAAGTAAATTCTGCAACCAACACAAGATTTAACTCACCTCTCTCTCCTCTCTCTCTCTCTTCTCTCTCTCCTCTCTCTCTCCCCTCTCTCTCTCTTTCTCTCTCTCCCCTCTCTCTCTCTCTCTCTCTCTCTCTCTCTTTCTCTCTCTCTCTCTCTCCCTCTCTCTTTCTCTCTCTCTCCCCCTCCCTCTCATTGTGGCCAGTATGAAGTCAATTGTGCAACCAACACAAGATTTAACTCAGCGCTCTCTCTCCCCCTCTCTCCGTCTCTCTCTCTCTCTCTGGGTTGTCATAATAGTTCAACACTCCTCATAATTGCCTCTTTGCGTTCATCCAACTCCTGACCTTTGAAGACTAGAATGCTAGGAGCCCCAAAAGATTCAGCAGTTCCTGGGTCCTTTTCTTTCCAAAACAAAACTGCCAGTCCTGATGCCAGATGCTCAACGCTAGATCAAATACCAAGAGCCAGATCAGCTCTCCTCTCAAAGCCAGTTCAACTGTCCTCTCAAAGCCAGTTTAGATCTTCAAAAGCCAGTTTCAATTTCTTTCTTGCAAAGCTAGAATAGAGCTCCCCCAAATCTCCATCTCTTTCAAAATCTCTCTGTCATCTCCCTCAAAAGCTGTATGATGGTTTGTTTTGGATTTAGAATTTATTTCTTTTGCAAATGAGGAAAGGGTTTTAATCTATCTGTAAAATGTATGATGATCAAGCAAAAACATATTTTTTGAAAAAAAAATTTCTATAGGCTTTCCCAAGAAAAAACTACTCAAATTCCCCCCTCAAAAGCTCTATCTCAATTTTCAAAAAAAAAAAAAAAATCCTCCTATTCCTAATCCAATCTCCCATTCTTCTCAGTGCTAACCCCTGACAGTTGATGCACCTTTCTCTTTTATCCCTTTTTCCTTTCTCCCCCTTGAATCTGAAATTCTGATGATGGGATTATCACCCACACTCTAGTTTGTTCCAGCTATGATTCCCCACCTGGGCTTTAGAGTAATGGTGCAGGGAGTTAAATTAGCATAATATTGGCCAAGTCCTATTTAAGATCTAAACTACTAAAGCAAAAGATAATCAGCTACACCCTGGCATGGTTAAGCTTATGATTCCCCATCTGGGCCTTGAAACAATAGGCACAAAATTAACATAATATTGGTCATTGGTCCTACTTAAGATTTAATATATTAAGGTAGAAGGAGGAAGTAACCTTTTATCACCTGGCTGCAGGTGTACCAACTGTTTGACTGTTTGTCCCTCCATAGCTCAAAAGACTCCTGGTATAGTGAACTGTTCAAGAAAACTTAGGCAGTAGTAATTGGAAAGTCACAAGATTTGGTTGTCATAACAAGTTGACTATTATATATATTGATTGAAATTTAGCACATGAAAATCATGTTAGCAAATAAACGTTGACTAGAGAAGGGAATTGTGATTTTTTTCATAAACATGGGTGAAAGAGTATTTTAGTCAACTGTTCATATATTGTTCAGAGTGTTCTGTGAAACACAGTGGTTTTGCAGTGGGTATATTTGAATGCATTTGTGGTTGATTGTGCAGCATACCACAGAGAATAAGAAAGTAGTCCTGGGGGTTTGTTGAAGGCTTTCTTTATTCTCTGAAACCCTGAGTGTCTTTGATAATCAGCTTGGACATTCTGCCTGAAAAGAAATTAGCAGTGTTCTTCTTTGACCCATCCATTTTTTTTTTCTTTTTCTTTTTTCCTATGTTCATCCTGCTTAAAAATACTTTGAATTCATATGCAAAAAAGTCTACACCTCAGGGCAAATGTTTCAAAGAAGTGGGAAAAAAGAACTGAGTAAAATTCTTTTTTCCAACTATTTGGCCATTTTGAGAAATATCTAGATCTTAAGAAAGAAGTAAAACTGAAGGTATCAGGAAAAAAATTCTTTTTTAAAATACTTAAAAATAACAGTTGATTTCTAGCTTTTTGGCATTGTGGACAGAAGAGTGTACTTGATAGATTTAAATCTTCATAGTTTTATTGATAATTGATTTAAGTCTAATTTCTCTGTCTTGAATTTTAAACTTAAAAGGTAAGAAGTTCTGGAATGGATATATTATTCTTTAAGTACTTTAAATAGCTCCTGCCATTCCCTTCTTGCTTGTAATAGTTCTACTGAAATGAATGCTGACAATCTTATTGGTGTTCCCTGATAGATTACTCTTTGTCCTCTGGATAGTTTTAGTATTGTGTCCTTGTCATTGACTTTCAATTCAATTGTTTTATTATAATGTATCTTGGTGTGTCTGTAGCATACTATTTTTGGGGACTCTTTGGTCCTCTTGGGTCATGATGTCTAGTTTGTTTCCCAGAGTGAGATAATTCTCAACCATTATTTCTTTAAATAAGTTTTCTAAACATTTATTTTTCTTCTATCCTGTTGAGTTCCCATTTGGTGATGTAGATATGACTTCTCTTTAGATTGTCCAAAATGAAATTCATTAGGAAACAGACAAACTTACAAAGAGGGGCAGCTGGACTTTTAAAGCCAGCCACATACCAGGTTCATCTTAGTCTGCACATGCAGCAGCAAGACCACATAAATCTTAAGAGAGGACCAAAACAAATTTACTTATTAAAAGACAAATTAGACAGCCATGTGCATCCCCAAAATAGTAGCTGCCCTACCTTAAATCAGATGAAGAAGCCAAGATGGCAACTTCACTTCTTCTTCAAAGACATAGCTCCACTCATTTCAAGCCAGAAGAAACCAAGATGTTATCACAAGATGGTGATGCCAATTCTCCTTCAAAAAGCACAGCTCCAGCATTCTTTCAACTCTAACGGCAAAGTGTCCGAAAAACCAGAAAGACTCACTCAATTCAGCAGCAACAAACACTTCAGGCATCTCACAATGAAAACAGCAATACAGCAAACCTCTTTGGGTCTCCAGACAATTTCCAAGCTTTGCAGTTTCAAAGTTAAAACAACTACTCAAGTACCACATTTCCAAGTTAGCCTACACAAGTTGCAAGTCTCTCCAACATGCTTCCCTGGGTTCCTCAGCCTGAGCTAAGAGGAAGCTCCCTAATGTTGCTCCCTTCTCTGCCCTGCTCTGGCACATGACCGAAGCAACTCTGAGGCCTCCAACCTCTCTGCTCTTCTGCCCTGCATCTTCCCTTCTGCATTCTGTCCCTTCTTGCCATGGTCCAATTGCGGTAGGGAACAGCACCTTAGGGAAGGGGTGATGATTGAGATCAAGACACACTTGGGTAGGAGGGCACTCGGAATTTCAACCCACAGCCCCAAGTTTATTTTCAGCCCAGCTTATAAACAGTTTTTCTGGGCGGGGGTCTGTCACTCATGCTTCATGTAATTTTTTCTTTGTCACGTACGCATTTTTACACAGAGGACAACACATATCTATTTTTGCTCACTTTCTTGACTAACTTTTTCCTGTCCCTAGTGCTGTGCACCAGAGCACTGCACTTTAGTAGCTTTTGTTCCTTGTTCCCCTTGCATGCCTGAGCAAATTTATTTCTGGGTCTCCAGCCTTCACTCCCCACACCTTCTCTCTTCTCCTTTCAAGTTTTTCCCTAAAGTCCTCTCCCTCATCTCTTAATCTTCTTTTCTCTAGAGTAGACTTAACTCCCCTTCTCCAAGACTCCACCAACCAGGATACACAATGACTACCATTCAAATGCAGATACTAGGGGCAACAGCACCCCAATTTCACCACAGCTGCCTAAGAAAAAGAGTTAAAAGAGTTTTTAACACTATTTTTATGTTTAAAATTCTGTTTTTCTCTTGTTTTGAATGTTCTCTAGCATTAAGTTTAAATTCATTAATTCTCTATTTGCTTTTGTCTTCTGTTGAGCCTGTCTATTATACCTTTTAATTCAGTTATAGTATGTTTTTATGTATATCCAGAAATTCTAGTCTTAATTTTCATTTTCTTTGTCTTTTTGTTGTTTTGTTGTATACCTTTTTTTCCCCCATTCAATAAGCATTGTGGTAACTGTTACCTTGAGCTCTTCCTCAGTCATAATTCTCAGTTCTGCTAGAATGACACTTGGGTGTGTTTTTTTTTTTGTTTTGTTTTTTTGTTTTTTTGTTTTTTTTTTTTTTTTTGCTCCAGCATTTGTGATAAGTTCTTATTTTTATTTAAGGGTTATAACAGGGTTATCCATTTGCACTACTGCCTTTGTTCATGTTGAAGTTATCAGAGAACTGGTAGTGTCATGGAGCAGCAGGTAGAAAGAAATGGGGGCAGTCGGCCACTGAGGGGACATCTCCAGTGAGCATCACAAATTCACAGAATCCACTCTGCTGAGCTACCAAAGTTATGTGGTGGGAATCCAAAGTGATCTTCCCCTCAAGGCCATCTGTTCAATCTAAATGGTTGATATGCCTCAGCTTCTACCTCTGGATTATATTTGAATACGAGATGCAGCAGTGAACATGAATTGTCTTGATACAAGGTCAAAAGTCATGATAGAAGGTCAAGAGTCTAACAGTTCTCTAAAGGTAGCACTTGTACTCAGTCTAAATTATTTTTCATATAGGAATTTTTCAAAGTGCAATAAAATAACACCCAAACTTACATAGCGATTCTGATGCTTCTAGAGATAATTCATATGGATATTATCATTTGACTATGAAGTCTACAAGGTAGATAACTCATATCATTTCTCTTTTGTAGATGAAATTGAAACTAGTGAAATTAAGTGATTTCTTATCTCAGTGATGGTAGAGCCCAGTCATCTAGTCAAAATCTAATTTTACTCTCCCACTGAATGGTAAACTCTTCCCAGCCTCTCCATGAAGATTGTTTTGAATAAATAGTTAAATTCCTGTTGTGATACATAAATAAATTTGAAATCCTTATTAATGGTGACAAATCAATTTTAAAAATATTTTTTCTTATTTTTTGAAAATCAGTATTTTCACAAATTGCATTGAAAATAAAATGCTAGAAGAATAAAATAAATATCATCTAATACAAACCCTATTATCATTTGAATAAACACTTAAACATGTTTCAAAAAAGGAATAAATATATCATAAAAAGTCACTAATGATAATTTCTAAGTGCAGACTCTCAAGCATACTTTAACATTGACTGGTAGCAAATAAATTATGATTCATACTGGTATTTGGACAGCACTTTCACTGACTATTGTTTGACTCTTTGTTGGGGAATTCAATAAATCTTTTTTTGTAGCATGAAATTCTTTTCTCATAACCTCTAGCCAAAATGATCAAGTCTGTTTTCTGGAGTAAGGAGGAACAAAACTCAGGTTCTATTACAACACTCCTGGTATTTGAAGGTTGCTGTGTATTCCAAAGAGCTAATGAAAACACATTTTCTGGTATGAATTTTCCTAAATGCAAGTAAATCTTGCTTACTCTATGTCTGTTCATCTCAATGACTTCTATCTCATGTATGTTTTCCTAAAACAACTTCTAGGATCTACCGTGGAGCTCTAGACATGGAAGTCTGCACAATTTATTCAAGAGCCTCTTCCTCCACAGCACCTTTTATACCAAGAGGACTTACCCAAATCCAAGTTTTGCATGCCCTGTACTTGAATCACCTATATCTGAAAGTGACTGGAAAAAAACACAATAATTTTGATTGGCTTCATATTCATTCATAGTCATCAACCTCCATTGTGTCTTACCATTTGACACACACAATCTACATGACTTATATTTTCCCCATTCACTTTCCAAATTTTGTAGAAAGCTATTTCACACATTCTTCACTGCGATAACTGTCTAATACTCCCTCCTCATCCTCACTCTCAGCTGTTTGCCCTGTTTTCATTTCAATTTCCAAAGTAAATGAAAACACTCCAAAGAATGTACCTATAATTTCCAAATACCTATACTCACCTATATGCAGCTGTGTGTATATATTTGGCTTCTCTCTTGTTGGGATACATGAACTACCCATCTAGGGGCAATCCTTAAATTGTTTCCAACCAGGGTCATCGACAGAGCAATTCTTCCCTTTTCATAACAGTTTTTTTCTTGGCTAAAAATTTTTGCAACAGTATGGATTTATGTTTATTTTCTATTCCCAATAGTACTCTAAATCTAATCATTACCTTGCTTTTATTCTTCCCTTTGTAGCAAAACTCCTTGAAGTATTATTAATTATGAAGACTTCTATTTGCCTCCTTTCATTCTTTCTTGAACTCAACTCCAGTCACTTTAAAAATTGTTTCTATCAAGGTCTCAAGTTGGTTATGCATTTGCTGTTTAGTTCAGTCTAGTTCCTTATTTTATTTGAATTTTCAGCAGTAGATGATTAACTCCTCTCTGACTTGAAATACCTGCTCCTTTTGACTGGGTAGACACTCTATTTACCTATTGCCCTCTTCTCTGACTACTCTTTAACTTTTGTTCTGGTTCCTCCTTTCAATTTCTCAAGTTTGGAGTATATGGAGGTTTAGGAATTACAATGTTTTATACTAACTCTTGGTTATTTTAGCCAGACTTATGGGATTAAATATATATTTCCAACAAATTTGTTAGCAGCCTAGACTTTTACTGAACTGCAGATTCAGATCTACCTGCCTAATTGACATATTCAAACAATTATTCATAAGTATTGAAAATGAATATGTTAAAAATTGAGTACCCTTTATCTCAACTAAAACTTGCTCATTTTCAGTCTTCATTTCAGTAAAAGCCCAAGTCAAATATCTTGAATACTCTGTTTCATTTGCTTAATCTGATGAATAACATTCTATTGCTCTTCCATTAAAATATGTAATTTGACATTTCATACCCCTTCACTATATCATCTTGGTGTAAGCCTCCATCATTTTGTGCCTAGATTACTGAAATTTTCTCTTAACTGGTCTTTTCTCTCAACACAGTGACTATTTTGGTGATCCAGTTAAATTCCCCATCATATCATGTCACTCTGCTACTCAAGGAGTGAATCAATTACTCTAATACTTCCTTTGACTTTCCTCTTTATTCAGAGTAAGATGCAGTTTTCCAGTAGATTTAGTCCTCTGAGATTCACACAGCAATAGAAAATCACTCTTTATCATCTCTCTGATTGTATTTCTTGCTCCTCTGACCTACTCCCGTTGTTCCAGTCTCACTGGGCTTTTCTCTATCAGACTCCACTGCCTCAGTCTTTATATGGGTTATGTCCTTTGTCAGGAATTTTGTTTCCTGAAATGTTTATGCCTTGTTCAATTCAATCCTTCATATAATTTCTAAAATAAACCCCTCAGTGAAGACTTCTTTGAACTTCTCTGAAATTGCAACCCTCTGATACCCTACCTTTGTTTGCTTTTCTTGCGTTTTTTCTTAGTTTATCATTTTCTTTTAACTTTAACATTTTTATCTAATTCATTATTTATCTTTCCTACCAGGATGCAGGTTTTTATGAGAGTAGGGTTCTGTTTATGTTTTATT
>PVHY01007163.1:0-69294 GCA_004024945.1 Uropsilus gracilis
TTTTTGGAACTAGGTCTCTCTACGGGCCCCAGGCGGGACTCCAACCATGATCCCTAGCCCCGGCCGCTTCATAGGCTGAAGCTTACAGGCACGAGCCACCGTGCCCGGCCTCCCTATCTCTTGTTCTATGCTTTATTTCCGTTGGTAGTTTCCAGTTTTTTTTGAGCTCTTGTTTGTGTTTTTCCTATATCCCTCAAATAAGTGAGACTATCCCATATTTCTCTTTCTTTCTGGCTTGTTTCCTTTCTGGCTTGTTTCCTTCTATCTAGCTCTGTCCATGTTGCTGCAAATGACATGTTTGTCTTCTTTGATTGATGCATAATATTCCATTGTGTAAATATGCCACATCTTTTTCAACCATTTGTCCTTTTTGGGGCATTTGGGTTGTTTTTATACTTTGGCTATTGTAAATAGTGCTGCAATAAACATATGAGTACACGGTACAGGTGTACTCTCATGAATGTGTGTTTTCATGTGGTGTACTTATGAATGTGTTTTTGTGTCCTTTGGGTAGATTCCCAGTAGTGGGATTGCTGGGTCGAATGGTAGTTCCACTTTCAGTTGTTGGAGGGTACAAAAAAGATTTAATACCAGAAAAACTTTTCTGACTGACCAAAGTCTTTTGAATTTTGATGTCTTTATTTATTTTTACTATGATGGATTTTGAAGGAATTGTTTGATTTTGACCAAATGTATTGCTGGTAGCAAATACACAATAAGATCAGTTTTTGGTTAATTGAAGTTTTCAAGTAGGCTTATATTTCATGATCTTTATACTTTCCATGAAGCTAGGTTATGGGTAGAGATATCAGAGAAAAATGTTTTATAAGAACATTAAGATTACTCATAGTCTTATTATATCTTTATAAGGAAAAAGCAATTTTATACTCAAGGATGTTCTCAGTAGAATTTGGAAAGTCTTTGAGTAAATAGTACAGTTAAACACATTAACAATATTTTAAATATTTAATTGTGTCTTCTAGGCCTTCATTAAAGTTTCCCATGTCTCAATGGACTCCTGAATATAACAAGCTCTATAGCTTAAAAGTGGATATGAAGAGTGAGATTCCTTCTGATGCACCAAAGACACAGGAGAGTTTGAAAGGGATCCTCTTGCATCCAGGGCCCATTGGGGCAGCCAAAAGTTTTCCTGCAGGAGTTGAGATGATTAATAGTAAAGTGGGGAATGAATTCTCTCATTTGTGTGATGATCCTCAGAAACAAGAGAAGGACATGAATGGTAACCAACAAGAGCAAGAAAAAAGTGTTGTGAGGAAAAAACGCAAAAGCCAGCAGGCTGGCCCTTCATACATGCAAAATTGTGTTAAAGAAAACCAGGGAATATTAGGATTGAGACAACACCTAGAAACACCAAGTGATGAAGATAATGATTCCTCTTTTAGTGATTGCCTTTCTTCTCCATCATCTAGTCTGCATTTTGGAGATTCTGATACTGTGACTTCAGATGAGGATAAAGAAGTCTCTGTAAGACATTCCCAAGCAATTTTGAGTGCTAAAAGTAGAACTCACAGTGCACGATCGCAAAAGTGGCCTCGGACTGAGACAGAATCTGTTTCGGGACTGTTGATGAAAAGACCCTGTTTTCACAGCAGTTCATTAAGGAGACTTCCATGCAGAAAAAGATTCATAAAAAATAGTTCCTCACAGAGGACACAGAAACAAAAAGAGAGGATATTAATGCAGAGGAAAAAACGAGAGGTGTTAGCCCGAAGAAAATATGCATTGCTACCCAGTTCTAGTAGTTCTAGCGAGAATGACCTTAGTAGTGAATCCTCTTCAAGCTCATCAACTGAAGGAGAAGAAGACTTGTTTGTTTCTACCAGTGAAAACCACCAAAATAATCCAGCTGTTCCCTCAGGTAAAAATGATCTTTTTTTGAGTAAAACATGGAAACTAATGCACTGTGAAAAATCTTCCATATCTTAGTGACTTCTTTGTGTACAGAAATAAACTTTTACATCAGATAAATATTTATCAACTGTAATATTAAACTACAATTCTAAGATTAAAAATTTAAGATTTTTTTGTGTGGCAAAAACAAACTTGGACTTTCTATTTGAGGAAAAATAACTTTTGCCATCTTATATACATTTGGTTATATTTTATGAATTGCTAACTTACCGTAGTTTGTCTTTTTGTAGTGCTATATTAGTATGTTTAACTTTTAAGAATATCTTTTCAGTTAGCTATGTAATGAATCATTTCATATTCACCCATACTAAGAACAGTTCTAGTTACTAGAAAAGACTATTTACTATTATTTTTCCTTTAGTTTATCCTTATTATCTACTATTACCATATCATGTTCTTTAGAACTTAAAAAATAATTTCAAGTATTTGAGAGGTAATTTTTATTCGAATACTATTATACAAACTTTCAGTGCTTGATAGATCAGTTGATTAATTAGATAAAACTGAATTGATAGGGAATATCATGAGTATGCTCCTTCTCTTCCTAATAAAAATTGTATGTAAGTAAAATGACTTTATTTACAAACAGTCTCTGCAGTACAAATATATTACCTATTGAGGGAAAAGGTTAATTTCATGTGAAAGTATAAGGAAACAAGATGAGAGAGCTTTCTGTTTTTATATTTTAGTTATTATTTCTTTTATTGATAACTTTTTACACTATATATGATTTAGGAGAATGGGTTCATACCACAGATTTATGTCATAATACTATGGCTCCCTCCCTCCCATCCCCCCCCCCCTTCTCATAGCCTCAGTTCTGTAGTCATAGATCTAGGGTTTGTTTTGCTTTAGTTTTTTCAGTTGCATTGTTTCTCTATATCCCACAAGTGAAATCATCCAATATATGTCTTAGGGAGAGCATTTTAAAGGGCTAACACCATGGTTTCTAAAACTGACTCAAACTTTCCCTAGTCTTTGTTTTTTGTTTTGGCTGTGAAGGCCAGAACCCATTAATCTCTGTGCAGATAGACCATTTCTGCTCCTTTTTTCTCTTCTGTTTGGTTCCTTCTCTTGTCTAAAATTCCATCCCCTCTTCTATTTTTTATCTATTTTTATCTTTGCGAGAACCTGAAACAGTAACTTTGTTCTAATCTGCCAAAATACTGTTTTAAGAAGAACTGATTGAGACCTACAGCAGAGAGAAGGTTACAACAATCATTCCCTTAGGTCTCATGAGAAAGAGGGAGATAAGAATAGTAATTTTCTTAGTTAATTGTCACATTTCATATTTTTCTCAGGTGGCTAGAATGTAAAAACTTTATTTTTGGAAGAGGGAATGACAGAGTCCAATTTTTGCTTTAAAATTGTGAGGCAGGATAATTATTGTTGTGAAGTAAAAGTTCTAAAGGTCTGATGTTTGGAGAAGGAATGAGAATAGAGTAAATGTTGTAAATCAGTACTAGAGTTTATTTCTAGAAGAAAGGATGTACACACACACACACACACACACAAATATTCAAGATGAAAGTACCTGAACAATTTAAAATAAGAGCTTATCTCTACTTCTTAAGTCCCTGTCTTGTTACCCTGAGGAATCAGCAGTTTCTTACCTCCTTCAGAAAATATGAAAATATAGATAAGATTAAGTAAGTAATATAGATTTTTTTTTCATGTCGGTATGTATCTCATTTTTAAAAAATAACCACATAATATTCCCTTTGTATGAATGTTCATTATTTAATCTTCTGTTGTTAATGAGCATTTGCTGCCTGTACATGCAATTTATATACCAGTGCAAGCATAATTTAAAGAATTTCTATAAATATATTAGAGATAGATGCATTAAAAATTTACTAGCTGTTTTACCAGGATACCCTATAAGAAGTTTGTATCTATTTCCTTTACCAGTCAATGGTGAATGGTGTCATGATGATAATAATAAAAATACCCAGCACTTATTGATTATGCTTGCTTTGTGCTGGTAATGTTCTAAGTGATTTATAAGAATTCTCACTTAATCCAATACTGATAAGGTGGATTTTATCATTACCCTCATATTACAGAACAAATATTTGAAAGTCATTTTAGAATAAAATTTTACATTGATTATAGACAGTTCTTTTGTTAAAAATGGTGGATTTCTAGAAAATCCCTGTTTGCCTCTTGCTTCATCATTCTTGTCATTTCATTTTAATAGGGCGGGCTCTCTTTTCAAGTCTAGAATACCAAAGTGATATGTCACTTGCATGCAGAGTTGTTTCCAGTTGCCAATTAGGTTAAAATTTGATATATCCTGTTTTGTTCATGATATTTGTCAAAAGCTTCAGCTATTTTAAAGAGTAGATGTTAATTTTAGTAACACATTTCTATCATCTATTCGGTAATCTTTATCTGAACTGTCATTTAACTTTTTATTTGCTAAGTCTTGGGCTGCCCAAATGTGCTTATTTGTGTGGTCCTCCTTATTTATTATATTTCTGATTAGTTAGATATAGAGTGTCTCCTCCAGACTTGAAGGAAATGTAAATACCATATATTTCCATAAAGATAAGACTTTGAAAATGTCAGTCTCATCTTTTGACTGAGAAGAAAGAAAAGTCAGCTACCTTGAAATAAACACTTTAGGGCTGTGGTTGAAATAACTGTTTTATAGTAAAATTTCTGATTTATATGAACATATAAAGTACTGCATAACTTACAATAATATTACTAGTACCCATATTTCATGGTAATAATTTCATTCACAGATATTTTGGATATCAGTGATGTGGTAATTGCTAGAATTCTCTTTATAAAGTCATCAGTTTTCAAGTGTGTATCATCCTTATCAACTTTGTATGATACGCAGCTTTTGCTGACTCCATGAATCATGATGCCACTGATTACAGATTACAGATTCCATGTTACCTTGCTTTAGGACTGGGAAATAACTATTTCCTAGGTTCATCCCTCCCCATAGTTATTTTGTTAGTATATTTCATACAGTACTTATAACTTAAGTATTTTAAATGCTTATTAAGAAGATAACCCTTGCAAACCTAAAGTCCTTGTAGTAAGAATTAGGTTGAAATCTATGCATATTTGTTTCTTTTTTCAAAAATAAATTTACTAAGTTTTTTTTTAATTTTTATATGAAAATTTTCAGATATAAAAACAGAAGTGTATATCGAACTCCCACATATTCATTATCTACCTTTAGTTTTTGACATTCTGCCATTCTTGTTTAATCTTTATCCCTCACTTTATTTCTAGACATTGTTTATATATTGAATATTTTCTGTGAACTGGTAGTTAGATCTAAAACCTCTGATTCATATTCAGTTCAGCAACCCTTGCTTGGTGATGTGGTGTACTTTTCATTGTATGACTTGTTAAAATAGATTAGAGGGATCAGATGGTATTTTCCTGATGCTTTCACTATATAGTTTCCCATCAACATTTTATGTAATGTTTTTAGCAGCTTTTCATGATCTTGCCATGATCCATTCTTGTATTATGGGCTACAAACTGTTATCTTTCTAATTCTGTCATTCTGCTTACATTTATTAGCTGAAGTCCTATAAGGTAAAATTCTTTGTTCAACTAATTGGCTATTCTGAAATGTGATGCCAGTGCAGTCCACACAAGAAAGGGCAGATGAATGCTTGATTCTCTTTACCTTCATCTACCATTTTCCAGAATGAATTGGTACTCTGGTAATACCCAAAGAGGTTATTCATTCTCAGGTATCATGTATTTATGTGTTTTATCATAGTTGATGTGTTTCAATCTGTTGGAGTCATTATTCTCAATGCTCCAATACTTCAATCTTTGGTTAGGGGAAACATCCTCAAGTTGGGTCTGTATTCTTTTGATACTGACCCCAATAGTCTTTAATAGTTTCTTTGCTCTCTGATATGACAGATGATCTAGACTCATCCTTTGTATTTCCTGCCCCAAACTTCAGAAATAATGATTTCCTTCATAATTTCTTTTTATGTTGAGCAGTGATGCTTAAGGCGCTCATTGTTTGACTGGGATATTTGCATTTTGACTTTTTTAATGGACACAATTAAAAATTAAAGATTTTAGGAAAAAATAAGTCATTAATTTTTATGAATATTTTAAATTTAGGAGTAGGACTTTTATGCAAGATTTATTTTATATTTTTTATCTTTTATGCTTACATTAAAATTTTTGATTCTTCAGCATATTGTTTTCTACTTTATGACAAATATATAAATGAACTGGTCTCAAAATGAAAACATAATCATTACTAAGAGTAATTCTAATGAATATGAGGGTTTTTATGGTGGTTCCTTTTTGCCTTTGACCAGTTTTCTGTGTTAAGCCAGTAATAGAGGATTTCTAAGAAAATTTTAATTTCACTTTATGATATGTTAAACAGTACCTGCCTCCAAAGTCAAATTTTCAAACAAGGTAAATTCACTGTGGTCTAGTTTTCTCTCACTTCATCGTCCTATCTCCCCCGTAAATAACGCTTTCATTAATTTCTATTTTGGTTTAAAAGAATAATTTTTTTTTCCTCTTCAAAAATAAAAGTATCCTGTCGGGCATGGTGGCTTGTGCCTGTAAGTTTCAGCCTGTAAAGCGGCCGGGGCTAGGGATCACGGTTCGAGTGCCGCCTGGGGCTCATAGCGAGACCTAATTCCAAAAAATAGCTGGGCGTGGTGGCGCGTGCCTGTAATCCCAGCTACCTGGGAAGCTGAGGCTGGGGATCGCCTGAGTCTGTGGTATCCTGGGCAACAAGAGCCTGGGGTTCCACGGGCAAAAATAATGAGACCTAGTCTCAAAAAAAAAAAAAAAAAAAAAAAAAAAAAAAAAACCCAACCAAAAAAACCCCAAAAACAAAAGTATCCTGTTCTCTTACTTAAATGTGTTATTCACTTTTTTTTTCACTTAATATGCAACAATTGGGGCTAGAGAGATATTAGAGCAGAATAAAAATATATGATAAATATAGAATATATTATTTATGTACTCTTGTTTCTTTTCATTCTTAACTACTTCATTGTAGTCCACTATATACCATAGTTTCTTCAGCCAGTTTCCTACTGATAAACAATTTGAAGACTTCTGCTGTTATGAATAGCACTGCAACAAATAGCTTTTTATATATGGCATTTAATTTTTTGCCTTGTGGTAGAATTCTGGCAAAAGATTGTTGAGTCAAAGATGAATGTGTATGCTGTTTTTAAACTTATGGCCAAATTTTTCTCCATAGGGGGTCATAATTATTTAGAATGCCCACCAATAGTGTAATAATGGAGTGTTTTCTCAAAGGCTTTCCAGTAGAATTTGTTGTCAAATTTTAGGTTTTATGCTCTTCTGATAGGTAGAAATAATGTCGATATATTTTCAGTTTTTATTTCTTTTTATTAGTAATGTTGCATATCTTTTCATCTTAAAAGTTATTTGTATTTTTAAAATATTTATTTTCGTACAATGTTAATTTTTGGACAGTATTTGATTTCTCAGTTCAGGTGTAGTCCCCATATTTCTCCTGAAATCCATCACCACAGCCCTTTATGCTTTTCCATCTATTGACCTGTCTTCCATCCTCTCCCCTGCTTTATACCTTAGCTCTATGGTCATCTTGCAAGTTTTGTCTTTTTCCTGATTGTCTGTTTGGCTTCTTTATATTCTTCATATAAGTGAAATCATCTGATATTTACCTTTTGCCTTACCTTTTTTGCTTAGCATGATCCCTTTCAGCTCCACCCATGTTGCTGCAAATGCTAGAAACTTGTCTGTTTTGATCACCGAGTAGTGTTCCATTGTGTATATATTCCATATCTCTTTGATCCATTAATCTGTTTTGGGGCATTTAGGTTGTGTCCATATCTTGGCTACTGTAAATAGTGCTGCAATAAACATAGGAGTGCAGATTTCCTTTTGAGTTATATTTTTATGCTCTTCGGGTAGATTCCTAGGAGTGGAATCACTGGATCATATGGTAGATCCATTTTTAGTGTTTTGAGGAATCTCTACACTTCTTTTCATAGTAGCTGGACCAGTTTACATTCCTACTAGCAGTGTAAGAGAATTTCTTTTACATCACATCCTTAGCAGTATTGATGGTTCTAGTTTTTAAAATTTTTTTGTGTTTAATCTGCTTTTATCTCTTGTATGCTTTTCTATCAGGATGTTATTCTCCATCCTTCCATTTTCAGAAGTTTTTATGTAGTATAGTTTTAAATTCTATATAATAAAACTCTGCTATACATATTTTTCCCATGCCAAATTTGTTTAACCACATTTATAGACTTTTATTTTTACTGTTTCTGAATTTTGAATCAATTATGAAAGTTTTTCCACTCCAAGTTTATAAGGGAACTAACTTACTTTTCTTTTACTCCTTATACTATTTCTTTTTTAAATTTAGAGCACAGATATATTTGGTGTATGTAGATTTACAGTATTACATTTGGATCCAGTTTTAAAAATGTGGCTGTCCAGTTGTCTCCCAACCAATTATTAAAATCTTTTTCCAAATCACTTGAGAATGTCATTTTGTCACATGTTAAATTTTCACAGGTATTTAGGTCTATTTATGGAGTTTTCATTCTGTTCCTTTGGTTTACCCATGCACTAGATCTAACTAATTTTTAGTTAGATAATCTTATGTTTTCTGATCATTCTTCATAGTGAACTTATAACCAATTTGTTTATCTGAGAATGGGTATTGTAGCAGACGGATAGTATTTTTATTGGGATTGTATTTGCAGGCTAAATTAGGGTGAACTGCTTAGGATTTGGGCTATCCCATTCTAGAATATGACATGCTTTTTCATTTTTTTGAATCTGTTTTGTATCTTTCAGGGAATGTTATATACTTTTAAAAAAATGGTTTATTGAGGTATACTTTACATACCATAAAATTCATTCAATTTAAATATACAGTTCAGTAAATTTTAGTGAATTTAGAGTTGTACAACCATCACCACAATGCAATTCTAGATCTTCAAATATCGCTCCTGCTTTTTTACACTGGCTTCACACAACCTCTGACATGTTATTTTCTCTATATTTTCTCATCTTTTTTTGACATCTCTGTATAAATGAAATACAATATGTAGACTTTTGTGCCTAGCAAAATTTTTTGTGGTTTATGCACATTGTAGCAGGTAGCAGTCATTTATGTATCTTTTATTAATTAGTTCTATTCTAGTGTTTCAGTATATGGATACTACTGTATTTTGTTTATCCACTTGTCAGTTGATGGGTATTGTGTTGTTTTTAGTATTTACCTATTGTTAATAATGCAGCTTTGAACATTTAGTCACAAATCCATGGGTGTGTGTGTGTGTGTCCCAAGGAAGAGTCCAGAGAAAGAGAGCTGCTATAATTTCAGTAACTTTGTGACCACAAAAGACTGGAGGAGAGCAAAAACAACTAGTAGCAGGAAGTTCCTTTCTATAGTAACATGTTGAGTCGTTTTGTACTCTAATTCAGGGTATGTAATAAGTCTGAACTTTGCAACTGGAATAAAATTTGAATACCAGGAATTGCTTACTCTTTACTTGACAACTCAGTAAGTTTTCTACCTTTCAGTTTCTTGATAAAGGTAGACATGCAAAATATTTTGTATGACACAAAGTGTGTGCTCACAAATTGGAAGTTATTCTTATTATTAGCATCATGCCAGATGTAAGCACATAGGGACCAGCGTAATCAGTGATTACTGTGACTGACATTTCTTATAGCTGCTGCCAAGAGAATGTGGAATCCCATATCAGGGAACAGAAATGAACCTTGAGAGGTTCACCACAAACTCTGCCAGAGAAAACATCGTTTTTATCACCATTGTTTCATTACCTACATTCTTTCTAGGCTCTTATTATTTTGCTCATGATATTTAAAAAGATACAGATAACATAGGTAAAATTTAAAAGAAAATCATCCACAGCCCCTAGCTGACTAAATTTCTTATCCTTTAATATTTTTAAATGTAAAGAAACAATATAAAAATAAATTGACCAATAGAAAGTGAGTTATTCTCCTGAATCATATAAAACAACAACAAACTATTATGGGTTAGCTTCGTAATATTAGTACTGCTTCCCTTACACTTGATTTTTTTTTTTTTTTTGAGACTAGGTCTCGCTATTTTGCCCGTGGAACCGCAGGTCTCGCTATTTTTGCCCGTGGAACCACAGGCTCTCGTTGCCTGGGGTACCACAGACTCAAGCAGTCCCCAGCCTCAGCTTCCCAGGCAGCTGGGATTACGCCACCACGCCCAGCTATTTTTTTTTTTGGAACTAGGTCTCACTACGGGCCCCAGGCTGGACTCGAACTTTGATCCCTAGCCCCGGCTGCTTCATAGGCTGAAGCTTACAGGCACAAACTACCGTGCCCGGCCTTGGCTAGCTTTTGATGTAGTGCAGATACTTGATGATATAGAGATGTATCAGAGATGAAATTCCAAGTTGCCAAGGAATGGTGCCTTGCGTGAGGGAATGTAGACTGATTAAATTCCACAGTGACAAGAAAGCTGAACAGTTTGTTATTATGTTAAGAAAGAATTCAGTAAGCATTGAATAAAAATGGGCATATAATATTAATGGTGTATCCATTTACTCATAGAAAGTATGAAAATAGGGAACTTATTTAAATAACACCAAGATATTAAAGTGTTTAAGAGCAATCTTAAGAGAACTGTGTTTGACCTCTATGGAGAAAATGACATTACTTCATAGAAAAATACATTTATAGTGAGAGCAAACTTTATAAATTTTCTTAATACTTAGTATGACAGTTATTCTTACATGAACAAGTACATATAGAAATGCCAAAGCTTCATTAGTGTTGCTTAATGCCAGTCCAGCCCAAATCTCAGAAATGACTTTATAATCCTCAAGAATAATCAGAAGACTCTGAATCTATTAAGTTTAAAAACAGAGTTATTTTACTCTCAACAAATGGTTCTAGGACAACTATAGATCCACATATAAGAAAAATAATTTAGGTCGTTTGCCTCATGTCAGACATAAAAATTATCAAAATGGATCAAAGATCTAACTATAAGAGCTAAACTGTAGAGCTAGCAGGAATAGGAGAAAATCTCAGTGACTTAGATTAAGTAGAGATTTCTTTTTTTATATTAGTTTTTTTATTTTTTATATTTCATGCATCTTTCATATTTGTATGGTTGATCCTCTTGGGAGTGCCACCCCTTCCTCCTGACCAATCCCCTCCAGTCACCCCAGTTCCTTTGGTATTGCTTTCTGTTGGTTCATGTTTTGCCCTTTGGTCTCTTGTTTTTCTGGAGCTGTGTCCTTTTCCTGGGTGATTATCTGTGTTCCTGGGACTGAGATTTCCAGTCTTCTCTTTGTATTGGGCAGCCAGTCCAAGCTACATTGTAGTCAGTCTATCAGTGCTTGCTCCTTCTTCCTGTTTGTCTCCTTTATGTTTTCTGTTACTTTTCGCTGCTTCATTACTTGTAGTTGGGTCTCTGACTTAGGGAACCTGGCTCACAGTCATTGTCTATAGAGAAGTTCTTCCACTGGAACAGACATCAGCAGGTGGTTGGTTTGACTCCTCTCCATTCTCTTGGTTTGCAGCTCTGTTGTGGGGCCGCTGCCACATTTTGTGGTCTTTCACATCCTGTGGAAAAGACTGGGGGGAGGTCAGGTTGTTCTCGCTGAAGGCATATCTGAGCTAGGATTTTGGCTTCCAGTCCCCAGTGATGTTGCGGGTATAATTCTGTGCTAAGTCAGTACTAATATTGGTGTGACAATCCAGTGTCTGGTGCTTATTGGGTTCTCCCAGGAGATGTATGTGTCCAGGACTTTATTCATTTCCTACACCTTTTCTGTGTCTGCAACTGAATTATTAGTGTTTTTATTAATCCTGGTGAGGACTGATTGTAGTGGGAGTGAACAGGAGAGAGTTAGTCACTCCCCTCTCCCCCTTTGCCAGTGTGCTGGCAGCTCAGGCTTGCATGCAGGATACCTGGGCTCCCTCCTCCCCAAAGCCACTAAGGGTGAGGGGACCAGTGCACAAGGCTAGGGAAATGCCAAAGGGTGGGACTTTCTCACCAAAGAGTGGGGCTTTCTGGTGCATTCCCCAGGCATTCTCCCTGCTGCCCTGTGCCAGCCTCTCAGGCTCATGCTGTGATACCTAGTGCCCCCTTAGCCAGAGTTTTCTTACACATATTACCAGAAGCATGATCCATAGAAGTAACTGCTTAGGTGAACTTCAAGGCTAAGGACTAGTATACTTGAAGAGAAAATGAAAAGCCATGTTACCTTCTGGGAGAAAACATTTAGAAATAATATGTCTGATAAATTATCGAATGTTTTGAATATACAGTCTAACCTTATTTACAGAGAATACTTCAAGATATGCCAGTAGATGCCTGAAACCACAGGTAGCACCAGATTCTATGTATACAATATTTTTGTCTTACTTATATGCCAATGATAAAGGTTAATTTATAAGTTAGGCACAATAAAAGATGAATAGCAGGAACTAACAATAAAATAGAATAATGTAACAACATACTGCAATAAAAGTATGTACGTTTTATTGTTGAACTGCCAGGGACTGTGACACCGTTTAAAGTACTGTGACACCATCCAGTATTTGATTTACTTCTTCCAACTGGTATGATTTATCTTTATTCCTTCCACTTCCTTTCATGTTGCTGTAAATACAAGAGTATATATTTTTAAATTTATTTTTGATTGAGGCAATATTTGGATACCTTCATCTGTTATTACACACACCACCAACTTGCCCATAGTTCCCCATCATAGAATATTGTGCTTCCTTCCTTTTTTTTTGTCCTTATGCCTCCCCACTCCCCTTCCCCTTTTGTGCTTCAGTCCTATTTTGAGCTATCAAGGATTAATTTTTAAGCTAGTCTTTATCTGACTCTTAATTTAGTTACTTTATATAGGGGGAGGGAAAAAGGAAGGGGCAGAAACAAAGAGGTGGAATACAGGAGTGTATGGTGGTATACTATGAATTCTTTGGTCATGGGTACACTAAGGCAGAAATGCCTGAAGGGGGGCATCCTACATTTCTTTAATGGAAAAATGATGTAAACCAATATAAAGTTAATGAAAGTATTTTTTAAAAAGAGAAAAATAAATCACTAAAAAAAAAAAAAAAACCCAAGTAGCTCTAATATTCAGCTATAAAAGCAAAGTCTAAGTTGAGCATGGACAAAGGATTTGATCCATGGTGGTGAATAAGTACATGAAAAAATGCTGAACATCATTGGTTGTTACAGAAATGAAAGTGAAACCATAATTAGATGTCACTGTATGTTCACTAGAACAGCTATAATAAAAAAGAGACAATGACAATTATTGGTAAGGAGGATTATTGTTGAGGAGGTGGAGAAACTAGAATCCTTATTTTCCTGGAAGAAATGTAAAATTGCACAGCCACTTAGAGAACCAATACAGGAGTGCCTTAAAAAGTTAAACATAAATTTACCGTAGTACCCAGAAATTATATTTTAAAGTATTTACCCAAGAGAAATGAAAGCACATGTATATGTGAAGACTTTTAGCTGCGTGTTCATAGCAGTTTTATTTGTACTTAGCCAAAAGTGAGAAAAATCCAGATGTCCACCAACAGAAGAACTGATAGACAAATTATGCCATATTCATATGATAGGCTACTGCTCAGCAATGAGAAAGAATGAACTGTTGACACACACATCAACATGAGTGACTCTCACATACACTGAGGGAAACCAGACAGAAAAGTATATGTAAGATATGATTCCATTTTTATAGAACTCTTGAAAAATACAAACCAATCCATAGTCACAGAAAATAGGTCAGTTATCAGGGTTTAGGGATAGACATGAAGATGATAATTGAAGGCAAGCAGTATCTTTTTACAGTGTTGGAAATGTTCTAAAATCTCATTGAGGGATGGTTAATGCTGTATAAATTTTCCAAAATCAATGAATTACATGCTAAGGTGGGTGAAAATTTTAGTTCTCAAAATTCTTATTATAGGGAAACTCTTATAACAAACATAACATAGAATTGTTGACTGGTAATGGTAATAAAGACGAGATCGGGCGTGTTCAGGGTGGTATGGCCATAATGGTAATAAAGAGAAAAATATTTAAAATATTTAAAATAGGAAAGCATTTAGTGCGAGACTTTTGTAAAAAAAATTTCTGCAAGAGAAAAAAATGGAGGATAGTTTCCCTCTCTGCCTGCCTCTGCCCACCTTAGCCTTTTTTTTTTTTTTTGAGACTAGGTCTTGCTATTTTTGCCCATGGTACCGCAGGCTCTTGTTGCCCAGGATACCACAGACTCAAGCAATCCGCAGCCTCAGCTTCCCAGGTAGCTAGGATTACAGGCATGTACCACCATGCCCAACTTTTTTTTTTTTTTTTTTTTTGAACTAGGTCTTGCTACGGGCCCCAGGCGGGACTCGAACCGCAATCCCAAGCCCCTGCCGCTTCATAGGCTGAAGCTTACAGGCACGAGCCACTGTACCCGGCCATCTTAGCCATTTTTAAGTGTACTGTTTAGTAATGTTAAATCTATTCACACTGTTGTGAAACAGACCTCTGAAAAATTTTCATCTTGTAATCTGAAACTCCATGTCCATTAAACAATTCCTTTTCCCCCTGCCCTTATCCCAAGTAATCATCTTTCTGCTTTCTCAGTGCACCTACAGACATGTAAAGTGGTAAAAAAAATATATATATATTTATATATTTATCTATATATTTATATATATTTACATATATAAATATATATAAATATATTTATATTTATATATATTTTTTTGGTGCTTGTAACTGGGTTATTTTACATAGCTTAGTATCCTTGAGGTTTGTTCTTATAGCATGTGATAGGGATAGGCTTTCCTTTGTTAAGGCCAAGTAGTAATCCATTGTGATACATGCTACATTTTGTTTATTCATTAATCCATTGATGGACATTTGAGTTGCTTTTATCTCTTGGCTATGACTATGGGTGTGCAAATGTCTTTGAGATAAAAATGTGTAAATTTTAAAAGTTTGAAAGTTATGTTACCCAAAAGCTGTTTAAAAAAATAGAATTGTCCCAATACAATGATCTTTATCAAAGAGGATGAATAATTGGATTCATAATATACCCATAAACATAAGAATATTTGAAGGAGCTATCAAATATCAATGGTGGGAAAGGGTTTTTTCAGTAAATGTAGGAACAGGTATGTAGTCTGTGATGTTCTCTAAATCATAAATTAGTTCTAAATGAAGTACAGAAACACTGAGTTTAATACGTATATCCATTTTTAAAATAAGAACACATTTTTAAAATTTAGAATGCTTTAGAGAAGAATGAGCCAAAAACTTGACAGTTTTTATAGCATTAAACTGAAAAATTATTATGTTTTCTTAAAAGAATACCATTTCATGCAAGTAAAAACAACCTGGGGGAAAATGTACACCAAATGTAATGTCTTTGTTTTAGATATTAAAGGATTAATATTTTATGGAATGTAAATATCTTATATAAGACCTTAAATTAATACTTTTACATAGTATAGGTTATAATATCTCTGTATAAAATCATGCAAATTCATATGAAAACCACTGTTTGTATGGAACAAAGAAGGAAACACACCAAATACACACACACACACACACACACACACACACACACACACAGAAGAAACAAACATACAACTACAGACTAAGAGAGTCAAGTACTGTTTTTACTGTGTATTTATTTTGTTTTTAAAAATTTTTTGACAGATTTTAGTTTTATAGTGAATTTCATAGTCTTCAAAGTCAAAATAAAAATTATTGTCTTATCAGCCGGGCATGGTGGCTCCTGCCTGAAAACTTCAGCCTATGAAGCGACTGGGGTTAGGGATCACGGTTCAAGTCCTGCTCGGGGCAACACAGCGAGACCTAATTCCAAAAAAATAGCTGGGCTTGGTGGCACGTGCCTGTAATCCCAGCTACCTGGGAAGCTGAGGCTGGGGATTGCTTGAGTCTGTGGTACCCCGGGCAACATGAGCCTGCGGTTCCACAGGCAAAAATAGTGAGACCTAGTCTCAAAAAAAAAAAAAAAAAAAATTGTTGTCTTGTCATCTAGCTGATAGGCAGATGCTTTTTAAATATTTTTTCTTTCTTTCTGTTTCTAGGAAGTATCGATGAAGATGTTGTGGTGATAGAAGCTTCCTCCACTCCCCAGGTCACTGCCAATGAAGAAATTAATGTTACCTCAACTGACAGTGAAGTGGAGATTGTAACAGTTGGAGAAAGCTTTAGGTAAGATTTTAATTCCTAGTTGGATATTTGAAACTTTAAGTAAAATTTAAACATATTTGTGTGCTGCAGATTTTTGTATGTGTATATATGTATATATGTTTGTTTTTTTTTTTTTTGAAACCTAGTGTGAGTGTTTATATTAGACTGGTGGTTTTTCCCAGACTAAGCTATGTTAGTCTCACTAGGAAGATTTTAAATAAAGATGTATTATTGTCTGAATGTTATCCCAGACCAACTTGAACTAGACTCTAGGAGCCATTTTTTTTAAACAGTGGAATATACAATGAGAATTAAATGTTAGATAAATAGTAATTTTACTTAATATTTTACAAAATGAAGTTTGTTTTATGATTCAGAAAGTTCATGAACTCCTTTGAAGATGTGAATAATACATAAATATTGCACATGGTGCTAACATTAGAAGTGAAGAAAAATATTAAAAGAGTATTAATCTTGAAATAGTCCTTCTTAATCCATTTGTTTCAACATGTCATTGACACCAGCCAAGTTTGTGCTGTTAATATGTTAGGGCAACCTAGAATAAAATACACTTTTTGAATTGTTTTTGTTATTTACTTGTAATTTCACCTAAGCCCTGCACTAATAAGTGAATGGGGAAAAAAACCTTCATGTATTTTAATAACTGAAAATGATATTACCCTCTTGAGAATCACTTTAGCCAAAAAGAAAAAGAGAGAAATTATGCTATATTTACCTTATGCTTTAGATAATTACAATTCTAAGAGTAGCAGTAAAATATTCCTCTATTCGTCTTGATTCACCAAACTAATCAGTGGATGGTTTTTAATTTGTGTCAGATGAATTTAGAAATATATTTTTCATTATATTTAATTTGTGTTGTTACTGATTAAACAAAAGACACCTCTTATTTTGGAAGCTTGTTACTTGCTACTTCCTTAGTGGAATGCTATTTTTAATGGCATGGAAGAGAGCACACTGTAATATATTCCTGTTTGTTTTAATTTTGAAATTATTTTCATAGATTGAGGAAAATTGATACTCTACCGTATGTACTAGAGTTATCCTGTTACTATGTATGACATTTGGTATAACACTGACTCATTTTTTGTGAAAATGCAAGGTTGCTGAAATTAAGAACTTTTTTTTTTTGGTGGAACTGAAGATCCTTCTTGTCATGGAGATGTTTAGTGGTCAAGCAGATATATTTATCACAGTAATGGAAGTGATCTTGAAAAAGACACAGTGCTCATGACCTATATTTATTTTCTTCATTGTTACCTGGGATATTAACTTTGTCACTCCTTAGCTGACTCTTTACCTTTCCTGTTTCAGAGAGAATGCGTCTGTATTTCTGATCATCTTGTGATAAGATTTGAAAGTTGCTGCTCATTATAGGGACCCCTAAGGCCTCCATGAAACTGTTTTTCATACATCAATTGTTTTGCTGGTTCTCCATCAGCACAATATTTAGAGTAAGGGCAGACTATGAAACTTTCAGAAAAGTACTACAAAGTGTACCTGGAATGTTCTGCAGTATCCTAGAGACAATGGACTATTCAGTCTCATCACAGACTCTTGGTTTCCAAGAACTTTATTTCCTCATCTAAAACCATTTCATCTTGAGACATTTGTTGATTATGTATATATAGTATGCCTTTACTATCATGCCTCATTCTATACAATTCCTGCTGTTCTTTTATGTCTCGGGAATTAACATTTATATTCTTGTCATGTAAGGATTTTGTTTTTGAATTTGAACTTCTTTATAAACTCTTACACACTACTGTTGCTAATTCCATTTTCAGCTCAATTTGATCTTTGATCTTTTCTGTGTAGTCAGGCGTACACACCTCTGATGACTGCTTATAATGAATCTGGCTCACCCTTTTCATATATGGTGACTATAAGCTTAAAAGTAGTTTCGTATTCATTATGGTCAGGGAAAAACTTTGTTAAGATCTACTTTTCTAAAACAGTTTTATTTTTCTCCTGGAGTTGTGGGTCTGCAAATCCTGTCTGTTACCCCTCTTCACTCTCAGTCCAAACCATTACAGTGAATATTTTAAAGGGCTGACCTGTTAGTAAACAATATAATGGCATATACATACGTTTAAAAGATGATGAAAGTGTTGGTGTTGTAGGTTTATATTTTACATACTTTAAGAGATAAAGCAGTTCAAATAATGTTTGATAGTCTTAAGACTATCACACTAGTAAAATCGCTGCAACTATCCTTGTTTTTCCTGACCCTAGGATATCTATCTGGTGTCTTGAATTCTTTTTGGTCAGTACCACAAACTTGATTTAGGACTGCCAGTGCCATGTTTTGCTAATCCAATCTGGATTAACTATACAAAATAATGTGGACATTGTTAAATGTTTAGGATGTCGATATTTTACTAACCATTTCACTCAGGAGTTTATTGAGTGCCAGACATCGAACTAGTCTTAATTCCAAGTTCAATTACCAATATATATTTTTTTTTTTTGGAGAAGTCTTGAGAAGATCATCGCAACTATTTTGTAAGAAAAGCTTATGATCTCTTGGGTAACTAAATATTTGTTCACTTTTTTATATTTACTAGTTTATATTGATATCATTTAAGGTCTCGTTCAACCCTTGGACACTCTAGATCTCACTGGAGCCAAGGTTCAAGTTCTCATACAAGTAGGCCACAAGAACCACGGAATCGCAGTAGGATTTCTACTGTTATACAGCCCTTAAGGCAGAATGCAGCAGAAGTTGTGGACCTTACTGTTGATGAAGATGGTAGGTTGCATTTGTAACAGTGTACAATTATGAAGAGAATTTAATAAAATATAATGTCTTTGTATGTGAAAAGCTTCTCTTACTGGTGAATGGTGATGTATTATTAAATTGCAGAATTGTTATATTTCCTAATCTTATTTTTCAACTAATGTAACAATTTTGTTATATAAATTGTGCTTAAATTTTTAATTTTTCTGGTTGTTTCATTATTTTGTAGTTATTTCCTTAGGAAAAAATAGTTTAAGAAACAGTAGTTTGCTCCATCCTCAGACTGTTAGTTTCATATGTATTGTTGTCATACTTTAATCCTGCTGTGGATAATAGAAAGAGCACAATTAAGTACAGACAACAAAAAAGCAATATAACTGAATAAATGGTTGGTACTACTTATAAGTTATCCTTTAATGTAACATTGCTTGTACATTCTTTGCTGCTACTCTTTACTATTTTGTTTTACTATTTTATACTGTACCAGAGTAACCAAGGAAACAAAGCTAGATTTGGGAAATAGAGGTTAGAGAAATTGATAGAATGTAAAATGCCAAAAATGTCAAGAAGTTGAGAAGAACCATTTGCAAATAGAGATTCCGGTTTCCTTTTTTAAAATTTAAGCAATTATGTTTTTTTTAAAGCATCCAAATTCTCAAAGATATCAACAGGTACTATTTATGTTTTAGGAATCTCAGTCCAGCACATTGCATTGTTCTCTTATCACATTAAAAAATTATATCACATTTTCAGATGTAATTACTGTGACTATGCTTTGGGCAGGTTTTGTTTCATTACTTTCATATTGTAAGCCATTTTATAGTCAGATCTAATAATTATTTTAGAGTTAGAGTCAAAATATTACTCATTTCATGCCTGAAATTTCTGTTGCTTCCTGCTACTACTTCACCTTTTATTAGAAACCTGATAAATATTAATATTTGCAAAATATATATATTTTGGGAAGCATACCAAAAGACACGAAAAGGATTATAAAATATATCTTAAATGTTTGCTAAGTGGTTGCCATAAGTAAAGAACATATAAAGTCCTTCCTATTTGTGATCTCAGTTGATCCTAGTCTACGTTCTATTACTTTCTCTAACCTCCATTTTTGCTTCTGCAGATGAAGAAAGTGGTTAAGTAATCTGAAAAAATAATTGCTATCCAAGCACTCTGATTTTAGAATGTATATTGTACCAGAGAAAGTGCAATTTTGTTTCACTGTTCTGACACTGCCTGTGTGTCTTAGTAAAGTTTTATTTTAAATATGTGTTAGAGAGCTACAGTTATTAGTCTACATTTATTACTTTGTATTTTTAAAGTTTGCTTAAATAAGTCTAATAAAAATATTAAATTTTATTAAAATATAACCTGTTATCTAATTTATTTTTTAAAGTGCTAAACATTTTTTTTTTATTTTGTAGAACCTACTGTAGTACCAACCACTTCTGCAAGAATGGAATCACAAACCACAAGCGCTTCCATTAACAATTCAAATCCATCTACCTCTGAGCAGACCTCTGATACTACTTCAACAGTCACTAGTAGCCAGCCCTCCACAGTGTCAGAGACTTCAGCTACTCTTACAAGCAATAGTATGACTGGTACTTCTATAGGAGGTATGTTTTTAAAAAAGAGAGGGGGAAGGACTCTTTCTCACTACTTTTGTTAGAAAAGGTATATTGTTTTTAAGTACACTTAGCTGTACCAGTGAAGTGTATATTTTTTAGGATAAACATGATAGAGAAGAAGTCTCTAGTAGAATTAGTCTATGACTTCATACTGAGTTTGATTTCATATGGTTGAGTTTTATTTAATATGAGTTTATTATCAAGGTATCGTAACTGGTAAAAAAATTAAATGGCTAATACCAAAAATAGAAGCAACAACAAAAAGGATAGATTTATTGGACTTCATCATTCTGAAAAAAGTCTACAGAATGGGAGAGAAAAATCATGTTTGATAAGGGTGTATTATCTTGAATATATAAAGCACTTTCATTCAAGAATAAAAAAGATAACCCAATTTGAAAATGGGCAAAGTGGCCGGGCATGGTGGCACATGCCAGTAAGCAGCAGCCTAGGAAGCCGTGGCTGGGGTCAGGGATTGCAGTTCGAGTCCCGCCAGGGGCACGTAGCGAGACTTAGTTAAAAAAAAATATAACTGGGCATGGTGGCGCATGCTGGTAATCCCAGCTACCTGGGAAGCTGAGACTGGGGATTGCTTGAGTCTGTGGTACCCCGAGCAACGTGAGCCTGTGGTTCCACAGGCAAAAATAGCGAGACCTAGTCTCAAAAAAAAAAAAAAAAAAAAAAAAAAAAAAAAAAAAAAAAAAAAAAAAAAAAAAAGTAAAATAAATAAAAATGGGCAAAGTATTTTGGTAATTACTTTTCCAAAGATGTGCATATAACCAGCTAGCACATGAAAGCATCATTAGTTACTAGAGAAATTCAAGTTAAAACCACAGTTAAGTTCCTGATTTATACCCACCAGAATGTCTATAATTAAAAGAAACAGGCACCCAAAAAAGAGACAATCGAAGTGTGGAAAATAGGCAGTACTGATAGGGTGTTGAAAACTTAGAACACTTATGAATTCTGGGAACCGTAGAGGGTACAGCTGATGTGGAAAACACTTTGCAGTTCCTTAAACGTTAAACACAGTTAATGTATAAACGAGCAATTCCTTTCTAAGGTATGTACCAAAAAGAACTGAAAACAGGAATGGGAATTGTAAAATGCTTGATGATGTCTATTTTCTCAATTTTGTTTTGTTGTTTGTTCTATTGGTGTAGTAACTATGAAACCATTGCATAACCCAAGGTCTCATATTAATTCCTGTGTTTTCCTGTATAAATTTTATAGTTTTAGCCCATATCTCAGATCATTCCTTGTGTTTCAGTTGACAGTAACATTTCAGATTCTTTTTCCTATCAACTAATTAACTCAATCAAATCCATCTTTTTCTTTTAGAAAAGGAACACAGGTAGGAACTTGATGTTTATTATCAGGAATATATATGATAGACCTGAAACTTATAGTTTAACTCTATCACCATTATTAAGGAAATCACTTTAGATTTCCTTTTTTTTTGCTTTCATTAGTGTCTCATTTAATCCTTATAACTGGGTAATATTATTATTACTAATGTTCTTATTGGTTTAATTAGAAAACTGCTTATGACTAGTTTAGGTTTCCCTTCCCTGGAAAATTGAAGGTAGAATCTGAGGTTTCTAATGGGTGTCTTTTATATGCTACATGCTTTTTGATAAAAATCTAGGCAGAAATGATTTTACCTTTATTTAATTGCCTATTTCTTCAATATATCAAGTGTCTTATTTGGTATTTTACATATTATTTAATCCTTGAAACCTTTATTGATGTTGATATTACTCTTCCCATTTCAGAAATGAAGAATTCTGGAACATTAATTACTTTCAAGATCAGTAAGAATCTTTGAGGCAAAGATTTGAACTCTTATTTGCTCCTCTCTCCTGGTAGCTTTATATATCCATATTCTTATCTGTAGATTTTATGTGACACAGCCCCAACTTTATTTTTATATCAAAGCTTTAATTTATTTATTTAAGACTCTTATTCCCTCATTTCTAATTTTATTCTTTTAGGTCACAGTGTCACTGATTGATTGACCTTTTATTGATAATGCTCCATATTGATGACCAACTTTGCAATAGACTTGCTTGTGCTGTATTTCTTTAAACTAGGAGAACCATGATCCAGGCCAGATTGTTCCTTGTATGGACCTGATAGAAGCATGTAACACATATTCAGAATAAATTAGGGACACTCAGTTCAGGTGCCTTCATTTCCTTCCAGGACTCTATAGAATCAGTCACCTACTTTCTTTATATCTTTTATACCTTCTTGTGCATTTCAAACCTTGAATTGCCCATGCCATCTAGCTTCACTCTTATCCATTTTCTTAACTGATGCTAGCTGAAAATCAAAGCCAAGCAAATGGGTGCCTCATAAATGTGTAGCATCTAATATTTAAATTTTGTTAATACATTGTCCTAGTGTTAACATATTTCAATCGATCCTTTTCTCTCAGGCTGTTCTAAAATTCCCTCATTCACCTCAAGAATTTTCTTTTTCTAGGGGAAAAGGGTTTTGAAGAATGAACTGTATCTTCCCACCTTTCTAAAAACTTCTGTGTAACTATACCTGCCCTTCTCTCTTAAGTCCCTCCTGCCCTTTAGCTATGCTTCCTTCCCTTTAGCTATGCTCTACATCTTATGCCTTCTAGTGACCTTTGCTTTAACAGTTACTTTTCTTATGTCTTTAGTACCTTTACTAGTTCAGTTTCTTTAGTACCTGCACATAAAAAATCTGGCAGTTATCTCCTTCTCATGTTGTTTTTTTCTCAGCAGTCTTTTATCATTTCCCTTTTCAGTGACCCATCTCATAACTAAAGGTGTTTGCACTTATCAGTCTTTTGATGACTAGAGTCCTCTTCTGTTTTCAGTTTTCATATTCAAATGAACATCTCCTCTGGACCATTGTTTAGTTATCTCAAACACAACATGCCTTAAACAACTCATCATTTGTTTGACATTTTTGTGTATTCCTAACTTTGTGCATATACAATACCTTACATATTCATCTAGAAACAGGAATGTTGATTATATTATGTATCAGACACTGTTCCAGTTACTGGGTATAAAAGATAGATTTTCTGTCCTACAGAACATATGATCTAGTGGATACTAATAGTTATTTGTCGAGTTCATAGTATTAGTCAATAATTTGTTTGTAGTCTTATATTTTACAATAATCTGTGAGGCATACTTCCTGTTACTTTTTTCATTTTACAGATGAAGTAACTTGCCTAAAGTTCTATGAAAATGAAGCAAGAATACAAACCTAGAAAGTCTGGCTTGGAACCCACACTCTTTCTTTTTGCCAGGATGTCTCAGCATCGGCACTATTGTTTTGGGCTTTACAATTCTCCACACTGGAGTTTGTTTTAGTATTATCCAATATTTAGCAGCTTTCTTGATTTGTACCTACCTTCCCTTCCACTGTAACAACCAAACTGTCCTTCCTAGGGGTTGCCAGATATTTCTTAGGGAGACAACATTACTCTGTGTTATACTAGGATCCAGTGCTTCTCTTATGATATTAGTTGATTTATATCTTAAATTATCTCCGTACATGATGTGCCCTTGAGAATCAAATATCATATCTTTCTCTTCTTAGCACCTGGCTACATGTATGTGCGCATATATGCCTCTATTCTTTTGTGAAGTTGATAATAAATTTAGTAAGTGCTTAGTGAGCTACTACATTTTACACACATGTTGGAGATAAACTACAAAGGCAGATAACACGGTAAATTATTTTAAACACCAGGACTTTTATTTTTACTGTTGTATTTTTCAGTGCTTTTTGGTAGATTTTTTACTGTGCTATTATTATTATTATAAGACTCTTGAAATGAATGAATATGCTTAACTACTACCAGTAATCCTTTAAGAATTACAATGAAAGTACTTTAACCAGCTTGCTATCACTGGGCCATGGAATTAAATAAATTTCTGTGGTGCAGGTCTCCTTTTTGGTGGGTGCTTTTGTAGGCTGGTTTTAATAAAAGTAAGTGCTATATTACTTTATTGATTATCTTTGTATTTCACCTCTACTTTCTTGCTTTTTTTTTTTTTTTTTTTCTCAGTAGCTCTTGAATAAGAGGTGATTCAGTTTTTTTTTTTACTTTGAATTGCTAGCCTGTTTGACCACCCTCTAGAGAGGTTCTAGACTCTAGGGGAATAGATTACTAATTTAATTGGAATCCAAAATTCAACCCTAAAGCAGTAGAGCTGGAGGGTCAGTCTTGTTACTTGGCCACACTGTTAATGATCTTACCTTAAAATAGATTCTTAGTCTTAAGTATATCTTCTCCAACTCTGAAGTCAAAGAGGGGGAAGCTCTTTTTGAACAGAAAACTGTAGGAGTCCATAGATATCTTGCTTTTGTTGTCTTCTGAGTCTTAGAATTAAACATATTCCTCAAATAACCAGATCTGTAAATTTAAAATGACATTGTTGAGCAAAACCATAAAGGTCATTTTGTCCATCTACTGAGTGGACTTGGTGTCTCAGAGGTTTTTCATTCTTTTTTCTAACACATGATAAATGTGATTCACCTGACAACATTTTAACGTAGAAACTGAGATAAAACCCTGACATATTATAGGAAATAAAACTGCTGTAATAATGAGTTACAAACATAGTACTATAGAAAATACTATAAATACTACAGAATGTTTGATTCAGTGCAGCTAAGCATAGCTGAGAGGCTGGTGATCATGGTCATTTTCTAATATGCTAGTTGTAACACTTTTCAGGTTATTTATTTAACAAATTGGAAATGCCAAGGAATGAAAGTAACAATTACAGAGCTGACTTTAAATATACTACAGTTTATGTAAAAGCAAAGAATTTGTTGACTATTTTTGTTACAAATTACTGGTAATGTTTAACCTCTCAACTGGTAGTAACAAGGTACTACTATTTCCTGGAGACAATTAGAAGTTAATGAAAAAAAAAAATATATATATATATATATTTTCCCATCTATGTTCACAGGCTCCTGCATTTTAGTTCTCAGGTTAAAAACCCTTACAAAATGATTCAGAAAATTAGCCAAATAGACCAGTTTAGGATCTTGTAGAAAAACAATATACAGGAACTTAAACTAGAGATACTCCATACCAAGGTTTAGACCACCATACCCAGTCCAAAATAGAATCAGCAGTCAGGATAGGCCATGTATGAGAGCACAGAGTAAGGAAAACTACAGGGAGTTCCTATCAATCAGAACCTGAAACATCCCACCCAGATTTGTTTTTTTAAGCCTGCAATTTTCCTTTTAGTTGGAGTTTCACTAAATTTTACAATACAAAATATTTGTTAGTAAACAGAAGATTCCTGATTGGTGTGTTGGTCCAGAAGAGATTAGCTAGGTATTGTGTGCCAAGTAGAAGAGGGGTGTCCTTGGTATTGGGTACTTTAGAAATAAAGCTAGGAGAGTAGTGCTTAAAGATCTAAGGAGTCTTGTGGGTGGTGGTACCAGAGAGTCACAAAGAGAGGGAAATACAGGACTTTGAATTTCCCACTTGTCCAGTTTTATTTTTTTAAATAAAATGTTTTATATAAGTTCTACATAATATAATTTGAGAAGGGGTTCTGTTTTTTAGATGTGTTTGAAACGCTGGGATAGATCTTCTGGAGGCACTTTTATAGTTCCTCTGGCATGGGAGAACATAACTTTAAAATAACTACAGGAGTGTGACAGAGAACATAATCAGGATTCAGATATTCCATACATAGAAGATTATCTTTTCTAACATCAATAATTCTAGGCAATTGTTACTCCATAGATTAGAGGAGAAAGGTTAAATAATTTTCCTAAGATCACATTGTTTGGGATTAGACAGATAACATTGGACCATGCTTTCCCCCTACTGTTTGACAACATTATGAGATTATTACAAGGTACCTTTAGTTTTCAAATATTAGAATCGTATGATTTCTTACATTCTTTTGGACCTGAATTTAAAGGCTAGAGAAAAGGAAAAGATGTTGAAGGTTAGTGAGACTTAGATATGTACAGTTAAGTCATTAAGTCTTAAGGTGAAATTTTTAACAAGTACATAGTAGTCTGCTTTATGTAGGAATGACTTATGGTATTAGGGGTTCATGGGTCTCAGGAGAACAATCTTTGTTTTACTGTATATTATGGAAGGACTACTATATTTTAGAATTTTAAAAATGCATTTAAATATACAGGAAAAGGCTTGTCTATGGTCGTACTTAAATAACATGGTAAACACTAGTCTCCTGAAGAATTTAGATTTTCAGGAAAATTCCAGTGTGGACCAGTGCTCCAAATGATATATACTTTGAAGATGTCACATTATCATTCTTATTTGTAGAGATTTGAATTCCTTAATTCTTTATTTACTTATCTATGCATGATACCTATTTGTTGTACAGTGATATCTGATTATTTGATTGTTTTATGCATTTTTTGGTTTCAAGATGACTCAAGGAGAACTGCATCTAGTGCTGTAACTGAAACCGGTCCTCCTGCAATGCCGAGGTTACCTTCCTGCTGTCCCCAGCACTCGCCTTGTGGAGGGTCATCACAGAATCACCACGCATTAGGACATCCACACACAAGTTGCTTTCAGCAGCATGGTCACCATTTTCAGCATCATCACCATCACCATCATACACCCCACCCAGCTGTTCCAGTTTCTCCCTCCTTTAGTGATCCTACTTGTCCTGTGGAAAGACCACAAATCCAAGCACCTTGTGGAGCAAATAGTAGTTCTGGTACCAGCTATCATGATCAGGTATGTGAAATCTGATAAATTAAAAAAAATTTTTTTTAAATACTGGTCCTTCAGAAAGAAAAAGACCCTTAATGTTAAGTTTTGTATATTCATTAAGTCACTATTCTTGTATAGTAAGCCTCATTGAGTTTATCCATACAAATATGGCCAATTTAATCATCTGTGTTTTGGCTTTTCTTTTTTTAATTAAATCTTCAGGAGTTTTTGATGGTTTGTGTTCTTGTACTTTTGCACCTCATTGAGGGAGCTAGGGATGTGGAAAAACAGAAGTTATACTTTTTTTTCCCCTGAGACTAGGTCTCGCTATTTTTGCCTGTGGAACCGCAGGTTCATGTTGCCCAGGGTACCATGGACTCAGGCATTCCCTAGTCTCAGCTTCCCAGGTAGCTGGGATTACAGGCACACGCCACCTCGCCCAGCTAGTTTTTTGAAATTAGGTCTCACTACCCCGAGCGGTACTTAAACCGTGATCCCTGGTCCCCACCATGGTTTCCTAGGCTGCTGCTTACAGGCACGCAACACCATGCCCGGCCAGATGTGATTTTTTTTTTTTAATTCTGGAATTGATTTTGATGTTTTTAGTTAAATACAGGTAAATCTAGTCTTCGAGATTTTATTTCAAGTACAGTATTACAACTACAGTATTGATCTAATTCATGAACAAATGAAAAATTCTCCCAGTTTTTCCCTTCTACTCCCAGTTTTTCCCTTCTACTTGAGCTGTAATGTCTACTCATCTAGAACTAAACAGTTTTCTCTGATGCAGACCTGTGACATTATTTGGTAGAAGGAGATGAGGTTTTTAGTTTATGAAGAATTGAAGTCAGCAAAAAATATAATTAAGTAAATTAGTTGATATGAGTACTTGAATGTAGATTAATATTATATTAGTATTGTATGACTACATATCATAATCATAATACTGTGATTACATGGAGTAAAAGAAGTCAATATTATATGCTATTTTTAACTTTTATTTTGTCATCACTATGTATAATTATGATATAAAGGTGGGGGTGTTTCATATTTTAAAAACTAAACGTAATTTTTTTCCCCTTTTATTCTTCCTTTAAATATTTTATAACATCAGTAATGATTATTGAAATGCCTGTCCCTCCCCCTGAAACCCTTTCTATTCACTCAGACTCCTCTCTCCTTGATGTTTGTTGAGCTATGTTAAATCCATTGGTCTCTTTGTCTCTCTGTCTCTCTCTCTCTCGCTCTTTTTCCCCCCCCGTGGCAATATCCTTTTGCTGGGTGAGGGATTGTGTTCCTGGGACATGGTAAACACACTGGTAGGTGTTCAACCCTAATTTTGCTTTGGGCAGCCAGTCCATGCTCATTTGAGGTCACTTATTGTCCATTCTCTGTGCTGTTTTGCTGTCTCTTCAGCTTATAGCTCTGTCCTCTGACTTAGGGGGCCTCATCCCCACTCATTGTCAGTGAAGAAATTACTTGCTGTGGAGAGGCATCTGTTGATGGCCTTTGCAGGTCATTTCCTCTCCTTTAGTTTACCACTTTGCTGTGAGATGTCCCAGCTCTGTTACCTTCCTCTTCCACGGAATGGGGGGGGGGGAGCACCTTACTCTTTTAGATGGTGTGTCAGGACTGGATTATGCCCCATCCACTCTTGGTGAGGCCATAGTTGTGATTCTGTGATAGGTTGTCACCATGGTTGTTTCTCTGTCCATTATACAATGACTTTCTCCATGTTTCTTCTCTTTTATCCTGTTCAGATGTTTGAGCAGGATCTTTAACTGGTCCCTCACCCATTCTATGTCAGTGTTTGTATTCTTTTATTCCTTGTTTCTTCTTATTCTTCCTGAGACTAAGTGGAGTGGAGTGAGAGTAAAACAGGAGGGACTTCTAGTCCCCCTCTCCCCAACTGTGCCAGAACCCTGTCAGGGTCCAACCGTGCAGGAGTGCCCACGCACCGTCCAACTTGGGCACACCTGAGACAGGTCCCTAGCAGCCCCTCAGTCTTTGATCTGAAGGTCATGACTGACCATGAGGCGCCAGGGGGCCCAAAGACCCTGTGTTCCAAGCTCATGCACTCATCCCAAAATGTGTAATTTTTAAAGTAAAACTGTAACTGACATACAGGTTAGAGAAAACTGCTAGAGAAAAGAAAAAAATTTCAAAGCTACTGTTTTTCTGTATCATCAATGGCTGTCTCGTCTGCATATGACAAATTAAAAGCAAGAAAAAGGGGTGTTTCCTTAAAAAAAAAAAGCATTATTATCAAGAGGAAATTTCAAAGGGTGTTGTGGGATATACAATTAAAGAGATTAGGTCAGTTTTGGTATTGTGGCACTGGTAGCAGTGTAGGTATTAACATCTACTGATTGCCTGAAACTGTTTAACCTTTTGGGCATGAGAGAATATTAAGAAAAACTTTTCAGTGGATCAAATGATAGATATTGCTTAAATTGCTCTCACATTCTACAGGTTTCTTCCATATTTATTTAAGAGCTCTCAAAATATGGATCATGTTATTCACAGAATGATAAATTCAGAAATACAGTTTGAGAAATCAGTTGTGTATGCAATATGTTTTTTTCAAGCTGAGTGAATTAATTATAGCTAGAATTTCTACTTCAGTTTCAGTGTAAAATAAGCATGATCTATTCACCTGTATCTAATATGAGGAAAATCAGCAGGATCAGGCATCATTAGTGGTGATAATGGGTGTGAAGGAAAACAAAGTGATGTTTGTACAGTAAGAGTTTGACACTCATGTAGACCTTTAGGAGGGCTCTGAAATTAGCTACCTGCTCATGAGATAATCTTGTTTAGATTAGGGGTCAGCTCTCCAGCTGACCCCTGTGGGCACACACAGAACTGAGGAGTGTGAGAGGCAAAGTGATCTGAAGGTTAGTCACTGTTGAGATGTCTTATGGTTGAGCATAAGATTCTGAATAGACAGAGGAAAATTGGGGAGGATTAGGCACAGAAGTTTAATCAGTTGACTATCGCTTTTACTGCTTCTTTATGTATCTTTCTCTTTAAGGACAATTCATTTAGTTTAATGCATTGCTTACAATCTATAAAATGTAGTATTATTTCCACTTCTGTACCTATCATATTTACCTCTTTTCTTGGACAATTGTTGTTTTTGTTTTATTGTCTTTGTTGTTTTATTGCTTTTCTCTTTGTTCTTTACTTTGCCCGTGGTTCCTTTCAGGAGGATCTTTACTTAGCTCCCTCTCTGGGAATGTTCCTAATTTTAATTGGCGAGTGGTGAAAAAGAACATCTTGGGTTGTTGACCTGCCAGTCTGTTTGCCAAGTTTTAGCCAGAATAGTTAGAGGATTTGAATCTTAAGCTCACAATTCATAATTCTTAAAGCCTATTTGCCTGAATCGAGGATATAATGGTATTTTGCCAACTGCAGAGAAAGGCCCCGCATTTACTTGATTGTAGATACATAAAATAGAAGAAAGGGACTCTCACCTTCACGCAGTTTCTCTTTTACCATCAATACCCTATGTTTTAACATCCAGAAATTCCTCTTGCTTCTTGATATCTTCTGTGCCAATTAGGTGTATAAAGACAACTAATTTCCTCTGGCAACTGCTGGATGGCATGGGCCTTTAACAAATGTTTTATCCTAGCTTTCTTCATTTCCAAGCTCTCATCTTCTAGTATTGAACAATTTTTATATATAATTCCATATATAACATCAACTGTTTTCCTTAGTCATATTTTAAAAATGACCCCTATACTAGACACTATGCAAAGACTGGTTTTTAAATTATGTTAGGTTACATAGAAGAATTTTGTTTCCATGATCTGCTCTAGAGAAGAAGATTTTTTTTTTTCCCACTCAGGATTTTTCAAAATGCTTATAGGGGAAAAACTTAGTGTTAAGTAGAGATGGAATCTAGATTTGTTTATTTTTTAACTTAGTGATGGAGCTTTCCTAAAATCATATTCCAAGTAAATGGAACCAGTTGCTTAATTTTTTTTCCTTTGCAAGTGAAAAAGATTCTGAGCTAGCCATGGCTTTGTTTCAATCATCTTACACCCTGTGTTATGTTGGAACATATTTGCACTATTAGAGTTTGTTGAATACTCGTTATATATTATGTAGAAACTTGGGACAGGTAAGTTTTTAACCTAGAATCTTAATGTTTTCAGCTGTGTAATGATGTTTTCCAAAGGAATCCCAAATTACTAATGAGGATGTTGGGTAAAGGAGAATATGGAAGTAAAATTTTAAAGTTAATTTCTCTTTAAGACTTAGATAATGGGAGAGATGTAGACATTAATATAATGTTAATAACATGAGTTCATCTTGTATTATAATCTTATACTTTTTGAAAGTTAATTTTAGACTTTAAGTATATAATCACTACAGTATTCTCTGAGTATTCAATAGTTCTTGACAGTGAAAATGCATTTCAAATTTTTAAATCCAAAGATTCTGTTTTTTTTTAGCTTATATTAGGAATATTTTTATAACATGAAGCAATGTTTTGACTAAGCTTTATTAGAAAGCTAAAATAGTTTCTCTCTTTATGCAGCAGGCATTGCCAGTAGACCTGAGTAACAGTGGTATCAGAAGTCATGGAAGTGGTGGTTTTCACGGAGCATCTGCCTTTGACCCTTGCTGCCCTGTTTCTTCTTCCCGAGCTGCAATCTTCAGCCATCAGACTACTGCTGCTGCCCCAAGTCAGCCATTAGCGTTAGATGGTTATGGAACAAGCATGGTTGCTCAACCCCAACCCCAGCCTCCTCCACAAGCCTCACTCTCATCATGTCGACATTATATGCCGCCTCCTTGTAAGTATAAATTTATTTAGAGGTGTATATATATATATATATATGTGTGTGTGTGTGTGTCTATTCCTCCATGAAATAATCCTCATTCATAAATTTTTAGTATTTTCTTTCCTAGTATGGGGTCTATTTTTCCCATTTCTTTTTTTTTTTTTTGAGACTAGGTCTCGCTATTGCCTGGGGTACCACAGACTCGAGCAAGCCCTAGTCTCCCCAGTCTTAGTTCCCCAGGTAGCTGGGATTACAGGCATGCACCACCACGCCCAGCTATTTTCCTGGGGACTAGGTCTCACTTTGTGAGACTCACCGCGATCCCTAGCCCCAGCCGCTTTATAGACTGAAGCTTACAGGCACGAGCCACCGTGCCCGGCTTATTTTTCCAGTTTTATCCCCCCTTTAAGTCACATCTCCAAAATAGTTTTCTAAGGCAAAAAGGGAAGATGCTGTTTAATAGGGTTAGGAAAATAAAAAATAACTTGTTTTGCCTATTTTACAAAATTGAAAAATCTTGAAGAATGATACTTAGTAAATAAATCCTTTAAAATAACAAGAATTTTAAAATCTAGTATTTACTCCTAGGTATAATAAAGTAAATTTTGACTAAGAGTTCTTAGGCTTAATTGAGTTTAAAAGAGAATTCCTTAACAGAAATCTGTGCTAATTGAAGAAAATTTTTGTATTCGTTTGATGTCAGCAATTAAGATGAAATTAGGCTTAGTTTTTCTTAAAAAATTGAAAATTATGACATAATAATATCATTAGACTCTGTAGCAAACATGTAAGACTTTGGCTTAATATACACTTAAATCATTGGCTAATCAAATGGTAACTTGATTTAAACTTGATTTAAGAAAATTCATGTCAGGAGTAAATCAGGAAACTAGCAGGGAAACTTCCTTTCATTCTATTCATATGCAAGGGATTAATTCAGTTACATATCTCCTTGAATTGATTATTCCACTCCTATATTTTAAAGTCTGGGTTCCACAGATATTGTGGAAGACAACCCAGAATTTACAGTGAAATCAAGTATACCAGTTTCCTTTACAATAATGATATGTAAAATTTAAAATATAAGCTAGGAAACATTTTAATTTTTATTGTACTTTTTTACATATTTTAAATCTTTTTAGTTTTCTTACATCGTTGTTCATTTTTGTACAGTATTTGATCTCCCCTCAGGTATATTCTCTGTCTCCCACCATCATAGCACCTGTGAACCGTCATTGTAATCCCTTGTGCTCTTTCCTCTCTTCTTTTAGTCACTCTCCTTCCTCCTCCCTTACTGTAAGCTTCAGATATATAGTTTGCCTGTAAGTTTTGTCCTTTTATTTTGACACCTTGTTTGATTTTCCCATAGATCTCCTCCTATAAGTGAACCATCTCATATTTCTCTTTTAGAAAACTTTTGGAAAACAGAAAACAAAATTTTGCAAAGCGTTTTCTGGGTATGAAATTGCTCTTTTGTAATAGCTATTGACTGTCATCTTTAATTGACCATCTTTTTACTACAAGTTTATAATGTGTGACTTTCTGTCCCTCCCCTTTAAAAGTAACCTACTGAAGCAGTTTATATGTGAATCCATTCCTTTTTGAATTTTGCAATAAATGTTTTAGACTTGTTTAACTTTTATCATAAATGTAATTTGTATATATCTTAAGTTCAAGCTAAACTAAAGTGAGAATTTGAAATCCTGTTTTCTCCTATCCTACTAATCTGAATACATCAAAGTAGCATTTGTTAATAGTTTTATTATAAAATCTTCCAGAAAATTTCTTTTATATATATATATAAGAAGTACCCTTCTTCGCAAACACACCAAATGGTGGATGATGTAGTTGCTTCGGGAGGACCCTGAGGCCCTGAGGCCCTTGGCATGGGAGGCCGTGGCAGATTCAGCAGAGGCTTCAGCAGAGGCCCCTGAGGCTGGGGTTGCGTCCAGGGTCGGGGTCGGTGCTGGGGCTTCGGCTGCAGAATTCACGGAAGCAAGGCCGTGGACAAGGAGTGAATCCCTGTCATGAAGCTGGGCTGCCTGGTCAAGGACATGAAGATCAAGTCTCTGGAGATCTACTTCTCACCTGCCCATGAAGGAGTCTGAGATCATCAACTTCTTCCTGGAGCTGTCTCTCAAGGACGAGGTACTGAAGATCATGCCAGTGCAGAAGCTGACCCACGCTGGCCTGGTTCAAGGTGTTTGTCTCTATCAGGGACTATAACAGGCACTTGGGCCAGGGTGTTAAGTGTTCCAAGGAGGTCACCATGGCCATCTGGGGCACCATCATCCCGGTCAAGCTTAAACTGTCCATTGTGCCCGTGCCGCAGGGCTACAGGGGGAACAAGATCAGCAAGCTCCACATGGTGCTCTACAAGGTGACTGGGCGCTGTGTCTCCTTCTTGGTGCACCTCATACCTGCCCCCAGGGGCACTGGCATTGTCTAGACCCTACTGCCAAGAAGCTGCTTCATGATGGTGGGCATCGATGACTGCTACACCTCGGCCAGGGACTGCACTGCCACCTTGAGCAACTTCACCAAGGCTACCTTCAATGCCATCTCCGAGACCTACAGCTGCCTGAGTCCCGATCTGTGGAAGGAGACCCTGTTCACCAAGTTGCCCTACCAGGAGTTCACCGACCAACTGGTGAAGACCCACATGAGCATCTCCATGTAGAGCACCCAGCCCCGGCTACCACATAAGTTTTATATCTGAGAATAAAGTGGATCTTGGCCAAAAAAAAAAAAAATTCATATTGCTCCTTAAATAGAAGGGATCATCTCAAATGTTTGCTTTTTTGACATTTCCACTTACGTTTTTTCAAAATTTCACAATGTATCTTGGACTTTTTCCATATTAGCACTTAAAAATCTGGCTTATTATTTTTAATTCCCTCATAATATTCCTTTGTGTATTAAATCAGCACTGTTGATAGTCATTTAAATGATCATATTTGATTGAGTCTTTAGGCTAATGTCCTGGGAGTAAATTTATAGCATCAAAGTGACAGGTTCAAATTTTAGGAAACAATATCAAGAACTTTGTTTTTTTACTGGCAAGAACACATAAATTAGAGAAGAAAGGGAAGTGGTGAGAATGCAGAATATTTACCCTTTCTGTAATGGTTAGCAGTCTGTTTTGTTTAGACAAACAGTGAATTATAATACTAGCTGAAGTTCTCATCACACATGAATAAAGGTAACTATGAAATGAAGAATGTTAACCTGATTGTGGTTGTCATTTCACAAAATATACTGATGTCAGATGACCACACTGTACATTTTAAATATATAGACTTTTTGGGTAAAATATTCCTAAATCTGAAAAAGACTGAGTTAAATTTAAATGAATTCATCTTGAAATAAAATTAAATTTTTGTAATATTTGTGAATATTATTTCTTGCATACTGATTATAGAAATAGAAAACTTTGAAGTGAAACTGAACATAATACTCTGAATTTGAGGAAGCATAATCAATAATGATAAAACATAGTGACTGTTTATGACAGAGAAGTACTAAACTTTGTGACTTCTTGGAATAAATCATTGATTTGAAAATGTAACTTTTAGAAAATTGTATTAAAAATTGCTTCACAACTTATATTGATTTTAGTAAATGTTTCCTTTAAATACACACTAACTGGGCCGGGCACGGTGGCTCATGCCTGTAAGCTTCAGCCTATGAAGCGGCTGGGGCTAGGGATCGCGGTTCAAGTCCCGCCTGGGGCCGTAGCGAGACCTAGTTCCAAACAATAGCTGGGCGTGGTGGTGCGCGCCTGTAATCCCAGCTACCTGGGAAGCTGAGACTGGGAATTGCTTGAGTCTGTGGTACCCTGGGCAACGAGAGCCTGCGGTTCCACGGGCAAAAATAGCGAGACCTAGTCTCAAAGCCTGAACTCAAGAGAAATTTCTTGACCAACACTGGCAGGAGGCAAGACCCCCAAAGCCCGACACCAGAGCCATAAGGAAAAGCAACAAAGCAATGGAGATGGGATTGGATTGGAGAGGGTGGCCTGCAGCAAGAAAACATGGATAGATCACAAATGAATATAACCTGACCACCCAATGCAAACTTAAGACTGAAAATCTAACAGCAAGGCTTGCCTGGACCCAACAATGCAGTCCCTCACCCAGAGAAAGACACTAACATAGGAAAGAGAATAATGGACTCAGCACAGCTAATAAATAACAAAGAGTGGGGTGTGAGAGAATGGAGGGAGCACCGGAGGGAGGAGGGAGGGGGAAAAATATATAACAGAGAGGTTGTAACCCAAAGAACAAAATAAAATTGTTCATATTAAAATAAAAAAAAATAATCTTATGGTTTAAAAAAAAACACACACACTAACAAGGTCTCCTATGAAGAAAGCATGACTGAATGTTTTCATGGTTATGTAACTTTCACCCCTGCTTACTAAGTCAAAAGTTTCAAACATTAAAGAAATTCCTTCTCTAATGGAACAAGAGAATGGCCTTAACTTCTTACCAAGTCAGTAGGAAAATCTGCTGAAGTAAAGTAAAATTTGGATTGAAATTGAAGGAGAGGACAAACATTTTTTAGACCTTAACCATATGCACATCTTTCATATTAAGAGAGATGTGTTCCCCAGAGGAGTCTTTGAATAGTCAGTTTGAAATGTAAAGGTTTAGAATGAAAAAATGGGGGAAGTTATCTCACTAGGGCTGATTTTCAAATCAGGTTCTTGGAAAATATGTCCTGTTGTTGGCAGCACAGGATAAAAGGCATGTGACAGAGATAAGAACAGCAATGAAAGAATGTATTTGACATCTTACCCAGAATGACTTGCAAATTCCTTTTCTTTCTTAGTGCCCTGTAAGCAAAGCTAAAAGTTAAAGAGGATTTATATATTCCAAATATATAATGTATACATTTTACTGTGCAAAACTTGTGTATCACAATATATAATAGCCAAAAGATAATTTGGAAAACTATACCTTCTTATAACAGAACTTCCATGTATATAAAACATATTTATGAATCAACAAGAAAAAAGCGAATAGGCTAAGAATAGGAATAGATTAATTCCAGGATGAAAAATGTAGTCAATACAAGCTTTTTCTCTGATATTTTAAAAAAATTAGTAATCGCTTGAGGGTAATCAGGCACTCTTAGGTACTGTGATAGAAATATTAATTATATGGTGACTTTTGGGGAGGTATTAGATACAAACTTCAAACTATGTATAGGAATTTTCTTACAAAAACTGAGTAATATGTGTGTGTGAGCTCTGGCACATCTATGAATGAGGAGGGGGTCCTACGCACAGGTATTGTAATGTTTGGGTTGCTTCCAGATTTTATGAGCAGTGTTTTCTTTAATAAATTTTTAATAAATTCAGTGCTGAATCTGTGAATGAAGTCAAGCTATATATTAACTTGAGAAGGTATCTATGACTTTTCTAAGGAGGAAGCAGGTTTTAAGGCAGAATTGAAGAGACTTAAGCACTGATATTTTTAAAAATTAAGTATGTGCCAATTTATATTTATAAAATATATGTTATTGTAAAACACAAGAGGCTTGTATAAGAACAACTGCATGAGACCTTATGTTTTCCTTACAGATCCTTCTTTGACACGACCGCTTCATCATCAAGCGTCTACCTGTCCACACTCTCATGGAAACCCTCCTCCTCCGACTCAGCCTCCACCGCAAGTGGATTATGTTATTCCTCATCCTGTACATGCTTTCCATTCACAAATATCTTCTCATGCCACATCGCACCCTGTGGCACCCCCGCCTCCAACTCATCTAGCCAGTACTGCTGCACCAATCCCTCAGCATCTTCCTCCTACACATCAGCCAATCTCACACCATATTCCAGCCACAGCACCTCCAGCACAGAGACTGCATCCTCATGAAGTGATGCAGAGGATGGAAGTTCAGAGGAGGAGGATGATGCAGCATCCAACGTATGTTTTATGTTCTTAAAAAGATAAACATTCACTTTCATTCCGTTTCCATTGGTCTTTACAACTATAAAATCTTTTGATGCAGTTGAAACTACACTAGGAAATGGATTTATTCTTTGCTGTCCAGAAGCTTTCTGTCTTATTCTGGGTTCTAGATACTGACAAAACAGATTTGTTTCAGATCATTTAATGAAATCAAGCTTCTCTTAGGATATGACCCAGGGTCATTTATTTTTGCAAACCAGTCTTACTTGTTTTTAACTGCAGTATTCTGTAGTAAAGATTAATGTTAAATTAATGATACCGAAGAAGAAAGTTTAGTTATCAAAGGTTCAATTTGATACATGTTACTAGCCAGAGGGAAGAATATTAGTAAATTTTTCTTTCTTTTTTTTTTTTTAATTTGAGACTAGGTTTCGCTATTTTTGCCCATGGAACTGCAGGCTCACATTGCCTGGGGTACCACAGACTCAAGCAATCCCCAGCCTCAGCTTCCCAGGTAGCTGGGGTTACAGGTGCGCACCACCATGCCCAGCTATTTTTTTGGGACTAGGTCTCACTACATGCCCCGGTGGACCTCAAACCCTGATCCCTAGCCCCAGCCATGGCTTCCTAGGCTGCCACCTACAGACATGCGCCACCATGCCTGGCCTTAAAAATTTCTTTTTTATTTTATTTACTAAGGTCATGATTTACAGCACTGTTTATATTTATAAAGAGGTATAGGCTCATACCTCCACAAATATATGTTTTTACAAACCACCATAGAACCAGTCATCTTCCACCATACTACATTGAGCCCCTCCCTCCATTAGTTGAATTTTCAATAGTGTATTGAAACATGAGTCAATAACTTTATTAATAAATTTGAATATTAAAATATTGTACTTGCCCAACATACGGACTTGAACTTTTTGTTTTCTTTTGAAAATTAAGGATCTGATTGGCAGCAAGTTGTTGAACAAATCCTGCCTATTTATTTTTGTAAAACTTTACAGGAAAACAGCTACATTTGTTCATTTATGTATGGATTCTTTCATACTGTAACGACTAAGTTGTATTGTTGCAGAAGAGACCATAGGACCCATAGAGTGAAAAATATTTACTATATGGCCTTTTAAGATTATGTTTGCAAAATTCTTGATGTATCTAATGATTTAGTGCTGTATAATTTCTTCTTTTAGTCATATAAAGTTATATCCAGAATTCTAATTTAGTAATTCTTTATATTTACAATTACCAATTTAATACTCAGATCTTGCAGTAGCTAGAAAATTACTTGCTTTAAATTATTAAGATTTAATAATTTAAATTATCCAGATTATACAATCTTCAGATGTGTTGGAAACTAATTGAAAGTAAGAATTAAACTATAGAAGTGTGTGCTTGGGATTTTTTTTTTTAAGTGCTACTTATTTAAACTTTATGACGATTAGCACCCTCCCTCCCCCCAACCATTAGCTTTTATAAGTTTGATTTATTTTAGGACAGAATATATAATAGGGGGCAGGGTGGGGAAAAATAAAAAATAATGCATAATAAAGAGTATGAATGGAGCTAATAACAGTTTTCCATACATATAACCTGTGCATATTGTATTACTTGCATGTGTCAAAAACAAGCACAAAGTTAAAAAATTTTACTCTTAAATATTTTATCCATTAAAATGGGTGTGTGAAGCAAAATATAAAAGTGTAGCAAAATTAGTTACATTTTTTCTGTCTTAGATATTTATCAAAAATTGCTTATGTATGCCTACAGCATTTGGAAGCATTTGATTAAAAGTTATTTATATTCCATTCCTATTATTCTACTTACAATATCTCATAAAAAAGGCATACAAGATGTTTTCTTTGGGTGGTATTCGAATCGATAGCCTATAATTAAATGAATAGTGAGAATTTGTAGGGTTATGATTTTTTATTATTGATCATTAAATAGTTATGTTACATTTTAAAAATTTATTGTTGCAGAATAAGTTTCATGACTAATCTGTAGATGTTTATAATACTAATACTGGGTGGTTCTTTCTACATTAAGAAATAACCAATTATTCAATTATTTCCAGTGGTCTTTTTGTGTTCTGTGTTTCCAGGCGGGCACATGAACGCCCCCCACCCCATCCACATAGGATGCACCCAAACTATGGTCATGGGCATCATATTCATGTGCCTCAGACTATGTCCTCACACCCTCGACAGGCTCCGGAGAGATCTGCCTGGTCAGTATCTAGTTTATTTCAAAACTATGCTCAGCAGCTTTTGGTAAAACTGTTGGAAAGGAAACTTTATAGTGGAATGCTATATAAAAGAGTGGTGTGGAGAAATTGACTGCCAGCTTAGTTGTGAGGTACTACCTCTGGGCTAATTTGTAACTGTTAGAGACCTGCAGAGGAAAGAATAAGAACTTGAACTTTGGTGTAGGAAACTATTTCAAACTGAGAGTTGAGCTTTCTGTTTTATTTTTTAGGGGTGTTTACCATCAAAGTTAATTCCCTAAATGACTCCTACTTCAGGAGTTCTTCCTCTTGGTCCCTTTGTACTCAGTTACCACTCCTAATCCCTGCTGTTGACAAAGGAAATCCAGCCTGCATCTTCTTAGGCTTAACTTTACTAGAGAATTAGAAGCAGAATTGCATTAATTTTCTTTCTGAAACTATTGTCTCCAGGTTGTCATAGAGATTTTGATTGACAATGAATTTTGAGACAAAACATAAAATAGAGATATATAAATGAAGATTTGGTTTTTACCAATTTTATTCTTCAATTTTTTTTCTTTTTACCCTTTACAACGTATGAAGTATTTGCCCTTCTAATTATCTGATACCAACAAACTAGAGATACTATCTACCAAGCAAAAGTCCCAGGAGCATCTGCACTATTCTCGTGAACAAAAAATGTGAACTCTACTTTGCTTCTTAGGTAGAATTAGACTTTTAGATTGGAAGAACCATAGGAACCATTCATTATTTCCTTCCTTTTTAAATGTGAAACTGAGTAAAAATGCCTTTTTCCTCATTGTCATAAAATGAAATTTTGAGGTTTAATTTCTATTATGAATTTAAAAATTTTAGTTAGACTTTTTGGATTATATCATTCTTTCCTCATTGAAAAAAAACACACTTTAAAAAGTTTCAAAATATCCATCCATTGTTGATAAGAACACTGCAAGGATGACTAAAAGTTAAACTGTTTTTATCCTTTGTTAGGGAACTGGGAATTGAAGCTGGAGTGACTGCAGCTACTTACACACCTGGTGCATTGCACCCTCACTTGGCCCATTACCATGCACCTCCTCGACTTCATCATTTACAATTAGGAGCACTTCCTTTAATGGTAAAGTAGAAAAATTTCAAAACTGACAGTCTCCTTCTGAAATTATTCAGATGATTTTGTTGGAAATATTTTCCTGTAATATGTTAGCTGCTAAAGATTTTTTTTTTCTACGTTTGACTTTACTATTCATCATACATTCTTATTTTAAAAGTAATACAGAGAAGAAATAGCTTTATCTTGTTGGGACTATAGGTATTGCAGGGATCTCAGATGTTTTATTATACATGCAACTTCTCAATATCGGGTTTAGAATTAAAAACGGTGCTTTTATGTAAAGGACAATCAAATAGTAAAGCACAAGAAACTCCAAGCAGCTTAATGTTTCTAGATCTATGGGTGAGTGTGTCTCAGTAATAAGGAATAAAACTGCCTTGCCAAGAAACTGGTACTCAGGAAACATTGAATGCAATGTCTTGTCATATTTGTGTCTCAGTGTGATTTAATCACATCGTTGTTAGAAAGATCACTTTCGTAGTTGTGTGGAAAATAGGTCATGGTGGAGGAAAGGAGTTAGGGCATTATAGTAGAAGAGATAAAAGTTGATAAATTCCTGAACAAAGGTCGTGTCAGCATAAAAACGGTGACATATTTGAGTAATATTTAGGATGACTCCCAGATTGTCACTTTAGATTATTAGATATATAGTGGTGTTCACTAAGTTGGAGCAATTTGTTAAGAGATTAAGGGTCAGATGTGTTAGGTTTTGAACATGATGAATTTGAAAACCTGAGGGCATCAAGGTGGAATGTCCAGTAGATGTCCAAATCATAAACTGATACCTGAGGTAAAGCTATGTAGTGATCTAAAATAGTAACACAAACAAAACTCCCAGTAAGATTTTTAGTGATCTGTCACATATGTGTCATATATCTGAATGTAAATCTATAGAAGATTCAGTTTCTAGGAAAATGTGTAGAATGATAAAAGATTGAAAAGAAAAACACAAAACATGACACTATGATAAATGATAATACTGTATTTCAAAAAAAAGAATTTTGGAAACTGACTAGAAAAGTTGAGGAGAACCAAAGTTAGAATAATATGGTCATAATAATAATACAAGTCAGAAAAATAAGCAAAGTCAAGTAATATGGTTAGTAGTGTCTCAAACCCCTCCCCTTCACCCACTCCAAAGTTTGAAAAATGTTGAATGCATTTGGTATTGGAATTTATTGGTGGCTTTTGTCAGTGTGATCTCAGTAAATGGTAAGTGATGAGCTGGGGTGCTGCTTAATAACAGCATGTAAGGTGGAAATATGTTGAACGGTAATACAGATGACTTGCTACATAAACTTAGTTGTAAAGTAAAAGTGGAAAATATGCTTATATTCTGGCAGTTATTTCAGACTTAGAGAGATGATTTTGATTTGGAGGAACTTGGAGAAGGTATTTTCAGTTTTAAGACAGAACACCAAGGCCGGGCACGGTGGCTCGTGCTTGTAAGCTTCAGCCTATGAAGCGGCCGGGGCTAGGGATCGCGGTTCGAGTCCCGCCTGGGGCCGGTAACGAGACCTAGTTCCAAAAAAATAGCTGGGCGTGGTGGCGTGCGCCTGTCATCCCAGCTACCTGGGAAGCTGAGGCTGGGGATTGCCTGAGTCTGTGGTACCCCGGGCAACGAGAGCCTGCGGTTCCACAGGCAAAAATAGCAAGACCTAGCTCAAAAAAAAAAAAAAAAAAAAAAAAAAAAAAAAAAAAAAAAAAAAAAAAAAAAAAAAAAAAGACAGAACACCAATAGAGGACTGGTTTGAGGAGAGAGGTCAGCAGTAATTAATTAAGGATGATTGTGGTGGGGAAATCAGCCAAGATGGGAATAGGTGATAGAGTTTAACTTTGAGTAGGAGAAAGAGGAAGTGCATCTGTAAAAGCTAGAGGAACGAGACTAGAGAAGTTTAACAGCAGGGTAAGTGTAGGTTTAGATATGTCGGGGGACAAAAGTTCCTTTTGATTTTTCACTTTTCTTGGAGATGTGTAGGAAGTTCAGTTATTTGCTTTCACCTGGATAGTATTGATCTTGATTTTAGGGCAAGTTGCAGATATTAAATAGCCTATTTGAAATTTAAAAGGTATTCCTCATTTGAATTCTGTTCCACCATGAGTTGTCTTTTAAAGCTATACAGCCTGTTAGTGGTACATGGTGATTTCATAGATTCTGATTGAAAAATAATTTCAGCGATTTACTTGTGAAGATGGGATACTGATCCTCTATCCCAGAATTACTCTGTCCTAACTCTTATTATTCATGGTAGTTATGTTCTGTGAGGTTGCTGTGAATGTTGAGTTAGCAAATCCTGAATAATTATTCCTAGATAAACACAAGGTTAGGTTACTGCAAGCCTCCCACCACAGTATTGATCTAACCACAACAACCAATCAATATTTAATCTTGTTTTAATGTGTTTCTGTTTAGAGACACCTTATTTGATATATATTGTTGATTCATGAATATTGAACTCACAGTCAGTGGCACTGTAACTCCTACTTGAATGAAGCTTATCTATATGTATTTTCTCTGTAAGGCACATCACAGTCTTTTTGCACTTAGGAACACTAGCTAGGACTTCAGCATTATGCTTAGGGGCCATTTTAAATAATGAAAGTACAAATAAAAAGCATTAAAATGTGAAAGATGGCACTAAGACAGCAAAAAAGACATTTGTTTTAACAGAAATGCTGAAACAAGAGGACAGAGTCTTGTTCTGAGTGAGCTGGGAACAAACATTGGGCAACTTGGATATTTTGATGCTCTATGCATGTTCATGAATGGCCATGGAAGGACAAGTGTAGATTTTTAGTCACAAATATATTTTATTAATAAGGGAATTCAGTTATAAGGAATCTGTGAGTAAAGATGATTGACTACATCCATTAAAAATTCAGAAGACATTAAAATTTTCACTAATAGAACCAGATTAAAAAAAGGGACATAATGCATCTTTGTCTATTAGGGAGTTAGAGAAAGTGAAGTAAAACTTTCATCTTGAAGTTAATCTTACTGGAAAACTGTGCATTTAATTGCTTGTTTTAATAGAACTTAATACTTTTGGATAAAAATCGGAGAAAGACAAAATTTAATGAAAAGTTTGCTCTTTACATTTAGGTTACTATGAGCATTAATCTTAGACTTAGGTATTTTCTACATATGACTCTTAGTGCAAAATAAATCAAGTAGAAACCTGTCACCTCATGGAATAGCTATTGTATGTTTCCTGATTATATTTAAAAAATTATATAAGATTATATTTTTATAGGAATGTAACCCTGTTACAGAATACTTATTGGTGGATTAGGTACACATACTGAGTTGAATTTTATGAGAAACCACATGGATAGAATTGAGTGTCTTGAATTGAATGTTTTGGTAAACCTCAGGCTATTCTTAATTGATACAGCTTTTCTCTTGCGTTAAAATAGGTTCCTGACATGGCAGGCTATCCTCATATTCGTTATATTTCATCAGGATTGGATGGAACATCGTTTAGAGGTCCTTTTAGGGGCAATTTTGAGGTACGTAATAAAATTAATGAAGATTTTCACCACAGTGTTTTAATGCAGAGAGTGTATATGTATCTTACTAGCATTCACAATTGGATAGGATTGCTGCAGTGCCTGGGACCAGAAGTTAGTAAAATGTGTGAATTTCTGATATTACTTTTGGGGGTTATTACAGAAAGATTTCAAAGCAATATTAGCCTTCTAGTCAAACGTTACCAAAGCATTTGAAAAAGAGTAAGTGAAAATATATAATGTGAAATTTGGAGTCAGTGGGACTTAGAATTATTGCATGATTTGTTTTTCTTTTACAAAAGTCTGCATATAGACTTACTATGTGATAATATTCTGATCTGCAAGGATAACTTCCCATGCCACTTCAGTTGACTGGGAAAGAAATTATTTGCCTTATTGTGTAAATGAAAGATTTTATTTTATTTAAAAAATTTTTTATTTAATTTTATTTTCTTGATACAGATAGTCATATTTGTATAGTTATGACCCATCATTTTTCCATACCCCCCACACCCCCTTCAATGACTCCCACCTCCCTTTCATTACAAATCATTGGTTGGTGTTTGGCCTGTTTTTGTTCTCTTCCCTTTATTGGTGCAATGTGTTTTTCCTGGGTGAAGGACTGCACTCTTGTGACTTCGTAATCCATGCTGCTTAGATTTCTGAGTGCTTTTGAAGCCAGTAGTTCATTTGTCATGTCTGAAACCTCCTTGGTCATTTGGGGTTCAGTTGAGTTGTGTTGCTATCATTTTTCCTTCATTGTGAAGCTTCCTGCGATGGGTAGCTGTCTCCTTTTCTCCAGATCTGTGTGATCACAGGGTTTTATGCCACCTTGTTCATATTGACTTTCTCCTCCTACCCAGCATTTGTTCCTTGTTGCTGTTTCCAATCCTTGTTATCTTGGCATCCTTGGCATCTGGGGTTAGGCTCCCAACTCCCAATCATTTGTGGTAAAGAGGTCCCTTCATGGAGACGAACTTCACTGGGTGTTTGGTCCAGCTGCACTCTCTCCCCTGGTTAGCCATTATTCTGGGACCAGAGCCCCTTTGTGGCTTTCCTTTCCCTTTAGAGAAAAAGGGTGTTCCATTGGTGTTGAAAACATACTGGATCAGAGGTTTGCCTCCTTGCCCCCTAAGTCACTATAGGTGTAGCTTTGTGGTAGGTCATCGCTTTATTTGGTTTTACAGTTTGGTTCCTTGTGGTTCCATTCATACTCTGTTTTGGTCTCACCCGGGTATCAAATACATCCAGGACCTTTACTATTCTTTCTTTAATGTCTGCATCTGAACCGGTTGTTTTTGTTTTCCGTTAGAAAAAGGAAAAAGGTCTGTTAAAAGTAGGAGTGAACTGTAGGGACCCCCGCGGCCCCTCACCCCCACCCTTTGCCCACCTGCACATCAGCAGGGGTGCTGACTCCATCAGCAGCCATCTAAGGGATATAGACCTGCTTCCCCTAGCCCGCCCCTACCCTCTTTCCCTGGTTCCCAAGGGCAAGCAGTGGAGCAAGGCTTCGCCCACAAGCACCCCAACCTGGGACCCAAACCTTGGTGGCAGGTGCATGCCAAGGGACCCCTGTCAGGCCTAAATAAAGGATTTTGTAAGCAGTCATTTGTTTTGTCATATATATATTTTTGAACACTATATTTATATTGCAGGTTTAGAAAAATAGAGCTTATGTCTTTCAGTATGGTTGTACTGTTTAAGGAATAATCATCCTGACTTTTAATACTAGTTATTCCTTCACTTTCAGGAACTTATTCATTTGGAAGAAAGGTTAGGAAATGTCAATCGAGGAGCATCCCAGGGAACAATTGAAAGATGTACATACCCACATAAATACAAAAAGGTAAGAATATATTCTGTGAAACATCTAAAATATTATTTTTTTTCTAAATTATTGTTGAAATACATAAAATTTTGTATTATGGATCTTTTTTGCATTTGTGGATTCTAGAAACTACCTTACTTACTGAAACAATACATGCGTATCGTTAAAAAAAATCAGAGTCCAAAAATATATATTCTGAAGTTTCTTACCCAGTCTTCTTAAAAGAAATGTCATGATTAAGAATTTCTTAGTTAATCGTCCAAGATATAATCATGCATTTATAATGTACATGTTTATATATATTTTTTCCACTTAAAAAATAGCATAAAGGAAATGATAGGCAGTTTTGTAGTTTCTTTTCATCTTATATTAGCACCCACAGATCCACCACATTCTTTTTAATAGCATATAGAATTCAGTTTTATGACTGTGCCATGATTAGTCACTTGTTTTGATGAACATTTAGTTAATCTGCATTTTTTGGTCTCTCCTTAATCCTATGTGTAGTATTATATCTATAGGTTATAGAGTAGATGTGTTAAGTGTTTCTTTGAGCAGAACAATGTTATATGCTACATTGAGGATAATAAAGTATGAAAATTATTGTAATTTATACTTTTCATCTGTTTTCTAAGAGTCTGTTAATAGATATTACTACAAAATTTAAGTCCTTTTAACTATCAATGCTTTATACTTATCATTAATTATTTGAATATTATTTGAAACATTCACTAGTGAAATGAAGTTTATCTATGCTTATTATAATACCTAGAATTTATATTGTATATTATCCTAATGTGGGTTAGTAAAAATCAATTTCTGTTACATTTAGTTTTGCTTTTAATGCTCATTATTTGTTTTAATTAAATAAATAGTTGATAATAGTTACTTAATTCATCCATTAGTTCATGACACTTGTTCCTGGGAAATAAATTGTGGGTGAATGTGTGGTTGTTTGTTTTGTTTTGTTTTTCAAATAAACACAGACTTTACTCAGTTGTTCAATAATGTCATCTCTACTAATAAGGTAACAACTGATTGGTTCTCACAGAGGAAACTGCACTGCAAACAAGATGGGGAAGAAGGTACTGAGGAAGACACAGAGGAAAAATGTACTATCTGTTTGTCTATTTTAGAGGAAGGTGAAGATGTGAGGTAACTATACTTGAATTATCCAAAATCTGTTGTCAAAACTGTACATAAATTTATTTTATTTTATTTAAAAATTGACTAGAAACTAAAGATTATTCCTACCATACCCTGTCACCAACCTTACATGTGTAGAATTACCTTCATATAATGAGTGGAAGAATAAAAGGATTAAATTTTCTTTGTTACCAGTAAAGGATTGGGAATGAGAAATAGCTATTTATTTTAGAGCAACACCAAGACTTAACCAAGAGAATTTTTGTGAGGCTTTGGAGACAGTTTTATTAATGTATTCTCTATAGTTTAAAAAGTTACCCAGATTAGTTTCAGCATTTATAGTTTGTTTTATAGCATTGTTTGTAAATTAATTTGTCCTATATTTTCTTTTAATTTGAAGAACTTTTCTTGTACTTCTGTGATTTAGAAAATGTTATGCTAACCCAGTATTAACTACAGGTATTTTATAATTGCATATAATTGTTTCTGTTCTGTTATTCTAACATAAGGATTGCATTTGAAATAGGTTCTATAAAATGTGTAACAGTGGTATGGTAATTTTGTTGCCCTAATTTATAAGGATAACTTTGTTATACTTCATTTGACTGAGAAAAATAATTATGGACAGTTGTTAACCAGATACCTTATTTTAGATGTTAGGAGGTCTGCAAATGTCATTAAGGTACGACAGTGGGTTGACAGTGGGTTGAAAAAGAAATGGACACTAATTTTATCACTGATTTTATCAACTTCAGTTACACTTAGTTATATTATTATCCTGTATTGTCTGGAAGCTTGCTTTCTTGGTGTCTAATTGATAACTTAATATACTAAATATCTCCTTTTAACATAACTTTGAAAGAGTCACATAGCATTAAATAGACATAGCAATTATCCCATGATGACAGTATTGTTCACCTTTAATCAATTATGTATTTGAGTTTAATGTGTAAAGATTCTCTAGATAGGAAAAAAATATTGCATTTTAAGATGTGATAGTACCATGTAACTACTGTTTATTTACCACATGAGTTCTAATGCTTTTGAGGAAAAATCAGATGAGGTAACATTTTAAAAGTCCTTCATAAATAAAATGACTTGATGTTAAAAAATATTTGTAATAGTATATAACAGAAAACATACACCAACTCCAGAGTGTTGGCATCTCATGTGCAGAAACAAAACTGGAATGATTCAAAGTAATTCTTAACAATTCTTGAGCTATCATATCATTTGGTTCCATAACTGGGACAGTTAATTCTCTTAGTCATTTATATATTATATTATCCAGTGTTAATTTTAAAATTAGGCATAAATCTTGTTAGAGAAATTTTAACACTACTTTGGTATATCATTTAAAAATGAATGAATGTGCAGCTGTCATGAACTTTAACTTTGGCTTTTTGTTTTGCTTCCTTATAATAGACGTCTCCCTTGTATGCACCTTTTCCACCAAGTATGTGTTGACCAGTGGTTGATTACCAATAAGAAGTGCCCCATATGCAGAGTGGACATTGAGGCCCAACTGCCAAGTGAAAGTTGACACCATGTTTCAGAACTCTTGCCCTCCCTCCTCTCATTCCCATCCTCCTGGTACTGCAGTCAACCAAAGATGGCATGACTTACCTGCGCAGATTTGGAAGCCTTGAACTAGAGTGCTGGCTCTGCTATATGGTACAACTAATGCTAGACCTACAGTTTTATGTATACAGTTGATTTTGATGTATTTATAAAAGCTTTTTTTTCTAGATTTGACATTTTTTTCTGTATCATTTTACTGTATTTTTGCATGGTTCCTTGTATTGCATTTCTTTGCACATATAATGGGCTTGTGACCCTAAACTTGCAGGCAAGATTAGCTGCTTTAGTAAGTAGAATTTTGTGGTCTTTCTGATTTTTACATAGTACCAGGCCTTGAGAATTATGAATTTTTTATCCATTACTAACCTTTAATTTAATCAATCATGTACTTTAGTTTAATGTATAAAGATCCTCTAGAAAATGATAATATTGTGTATTAAGACATTCCTTAATTAGGACAAAATGGCTGCTGTATATTTACAATATAGAGTTCTGAGTTAAATACCATCCTTAATGCTGGGAACAGAATATAAACCATATTCAATCAGATGCAGGTGGTATTCACATCACCAGAGTGATCAATAGAAATTTTCTCGGTGTATCCTTTTTCTTTCAACACAATGCAGATAGAGTTGAATATTGATGTCATACATTTAGAGTCCTGTTCTGATTGTATTTATCTTTTTCCTACATTGTTTATAACTTTATTTCCCTGATTCAGTTTTGCTGCTGTGAAACAGCTCTGATGAACACTAAATATTAATTTCAATTAGCTGTATTGTACATACTTGCAGATTTAACAAAATTTTAGGGAAATTGAAGAAGACATGTAGAATTTTGTTCAGTTTTCTGCTAAGCACGTATAGTAAAAATATCTGCTTACATTAATTTTGTAAACACTTCCAGTCAAGATTTAGAATTGCAGTCATTGGGCAGGTATTTATGCATTCATAGAACTTCTAAAGGTCCCAGGATTACTTTAAAGGGATTTTTATTAGTTTAAAGATAAATAAAGTCAGCTGAATCTACATGTCTCTTGTTTTATTTCTCTTTAAACTTGAAAACAGTAAATCTGCAGATACTGTGAGAATCAAATTATACTGTCAACCTACTGTTGCTCTGGTTTTAGACTCCCATTGCATATGTTACCAAGAGTCGATCACTGATTTAAAAATTTTAATTTCTATAGTTAAGATGTACTGCATAATATAGAATATAAAGTTAAGTTAATGTACTAACATTTCTCCTTTGGAGAAAGTTTTAATCCACTTCAGGATGCATATTACCAGATACTTTCATATACAGGATAGCCTGATTTTACGTCTAAATATGCTTAATATGCCCCAGATTGCAATTGCATTCAGTCAGTAACATCACTGTCTGTATGTGGAAGACATGTTCCCATGGATCATATGTGAAGATGTCAATAAGCTTGCATTAAGCCACCTGCTTTGTAAGTGGATTGATTAATAAATAACTTATATTTCTATTGTCTTTGTGTTTCATAATTAGTTTTTATAAAAAGAATTTATATTAAACATCTTGGAGTTCGAAAATAAAAAAAATAGTGGTCTAATTCAAGTTGACATTTACATAATTTGGTGTTTGTACTCATTCAGTTATGTCAACTTGCCTTTCTGTGTATGAGTAAATGTTAACACTGTAGTAATTGTCAATATCAACATGTTTCAATGTAATAAGTGTAGAGATGGAGGATGGATTATGCTTAAGAAATTCAGATATGAAATGAAATGAATGAATTTTTAAAAGTATACTTGATTAAGCTGCAGTTGTAGGACAGAGCTAGTGGTAGAAAAGAGAGTGCAACCCAGATCTACCATATTGGGAAAGGAACAAGTAGCCTGTCTTCAAGTAGCCTGTGATGGATGTAGGATTTTGCCACTGGGAAGCCCAGGGTTCATGCCAAGGGATTGAAGAAGTATGTGATGGGGAGAATTCTACGTAATGGAGTCCTCTTGCTTCTCCCCGCAGAGCAAGAAAACACAGATAGATTTCTCTATTTTTAAATATTACATCAGATTTAGATGCACGACTCACTGTTGACCTGTTTAATAATTGCTACTGATTTTTTTATGTAGATAAAGCGTTAATTTGAAATTTATTTAATGCAAGTATATGTGGCATAAACCTGAATTGTTAATGCAGGAGCTAATTATTATGCTACTGCAGTTAGTTACAGAAAAATGTGATTAGTAATGAGCCAAATAGGGAAGAAAATAATTTTTAATATTTTAACTTTTTGTGCTTTTGTTTTGGTGTCTTCCATATCCTGCTGCATCTTATGTCAAAATGAAAATTTCAGTAACAGTTATCCAAATACTTAAAAATGAAATTCTTTTGTCAGCAAATCCTTATTTTTTGTTGTTAATATGCAAGTGATAAACTGATATTTGAAATTTTTCCTTAATCTCTGGTAACTTTATTTTAGCTGCTAGCACATTTCATCATTGAACCATAACAACTTGGCATACAGCAAACTGTTTTAAAAATGGTATTTGTAACTAACTGAAACTCTGAAATTAAAATATGAACTACTGTGGACATTTCATTATTAGTTTTTCATTTTCTTTAGAAAATGCATCCTAATTTCTGATTTACCTCCCCAAATCTCTGAACATAGTACATTTTGTTTATTCAACATGTGTCATAATATTGGAGATCATCAAGCTTGAAATATCTTCTTTCATTCATGAATTTCAATAATTTTCTTGAATTAAGTATTATGTGTCAACTATTTCTTACAAAGGAAAATAAATGTCATCAATTTCGTGGTTGGACTTGCTGGGGATAATCTCTAGCTCCTGTGTGTTCTGTTTAAATTCACAGGCTACACATACTTTTTGAACTTATCAAAAGAATGTACAGTTGGTGTCAGAAAGACATTTGAATTGTATAGCTTTTTGTAGCATTGAACAACTTAAGTTTTCTGTGTGCTTCGTCTTTTTCATCTACAATGTAGAAATAAACCTTGCCTCTTAAGGCTGTTATTTAAATTATATGAGTGTAAAGAGTGTTACATATAGTTCATACTTAAGGATTTAATTTTTCCTAATGTTTACTCCATTCTACCTTGTCTGTGATAACAAACATGGTAGTGTAACAAAGTACTGATTCATAGATTAGTATTTGCTGCTAACCTTTCTTTCGTTGATTCCAAGCAACTAATTACTGGATATGAAGGAACAGCTCTCTTCAGTCCCTATTTTATGGCTTAAATTTTTTCTTCTGCTAGAGGATAGAAGGTTCTCAGTACAGGTGCTTCCTTCCCTTGCCTTTCTAGTCCAATGGGAGCATAATAGTTGTCCATCAATACTGTTGAATGCTTTATTTTAGGCATCTATTGCCAGTGCACCAAAACTGGCACAAGATATGAAACCATGTGCCCCCTCTTACCTAAAAGAAAAATTAATAGTTAAATTAACCAGATTTTTTTCCCTTCTCCTAATTTTTCACATCAAATTGTGTTATTCAGGGATCAGGTTTCTATAATAGGTTAATTTAGCACACAATACTACTGACCCTTCCCACGTTGTTGTATTCCCATGACCCTTCCCATGTAGCTGCTTATTTCAAACTGATAGCTAGTAGCTATTACTGAGACAGAATATAGAAACTCTGGGTTAACAGGAAAAGCTTTTGTTTCACCCAGTTGCATGTTTCTATTAATCCTTTGTCATCACTATAGAAAATGAATTAGTTTCACTAAATACTGATTTTCATGTGACTCTGCTGCATCTTCAATACAAAGTGAGTCTTTTGTTTTAGATTGTATATTCAATATGTATGAGAGGAATTTTTAGAAAGTATAAAATTCTATAGATTTATGATACATTATACTCAAGACAGAAAAAACTTGACTGCTATTACTTGTGTGACTGGTAGCATAGCTCAAGACACTCAGATTTCCAATCTGATAGTTCAGGGATGATCATCAGGCCTGCCCTCCCCTCTCCTATATTTGGGAATTCCTTCATAATTATGGGATGCTCCAAAGTGTTACTTTAGGAAAAACAGTCTTCAGATTGTCAATAGTCATTGTCAGAGAAGTGAAGAGAAAGTTGGAATTGTTGTGGTAAGTTTCCCACCCATTGCATCTGAGTTTGCCTTTGAAAATAAAATGCCTTTCATTGACTGCTACTTAGACTATATTTTACTGTTACTTGCTCAGAGATTAACTTGAACAGAGTGTATTTTGGTTCCTAAAACTTCATTGTTAACTACATCCCTAAATTTTTATTACCTAGTGCTGTGAAATAATTATCTATTGCTTTGTAATTCCAAAACTCAGTGGATCAAACAACAAACATCAGTTTTGTGGGTCAGGAATCTAGGAGCTTCTTAGATTACTGCTGTTTGGAACTGTTTGTCAACTTGTTATACCAATTAGGACATACCCTGCATTCTGCAACTCAATATTCCACCAAAGTTGATTGGGATATGATTTTTTATAAAAGTGTTCACAGTGTTTGTCTCTGACAGAACAGGAAATATATGACCAATTAAACGTTATAACTTGAAAACTCTTGAGTTAATGTTTCATTATCCGTAACATACCTTTTACCCTCTCTAAGGATGATAATTTTTTATCTGTTCATGCATCCTCATCTATTTCAAGCACCATGAGTGCGGGCATCCAGTTTTTTATGTTTTTTTTTCTTTCATTTTAATTAGAATGCACAGTGCTTTGCTTATAGAAGGCAGGCAGTTGATTGAAAAAAAAAAATAATCCACAAGCTTGAGATCTCCAGATTTTAAAGAATCATTGTGAGTGGAGGTTCATGAAGTTACTAGGAAAGTGTTTTCTGCCTCCCTGTTTCTGGGCAACCTTACAGACCCTAGGCTGGTGCATCCCCATACACCTTGCCCATTTGTCTTAGAAAATGGGCCATTGAGAAATTTGTGCTTGGTAAATTTTCTATTTGATTTTCTTTGGTCACTGCTTCAAATCTTTCCCACCGTTCCAAATGGAAATAGAACAGATGTTAACTATAGTGGGGAGGAAATACAGTGATTCTAAATCCTACCTCTGAAACTGAGAAAAGTACTATGACTATAGCAAAGACATTTAACATACATTTGAAGAGATGTATGCTACTGTACTGAAATATATACAGTGATGCAAAATATTACCTACATCAAAAAACAAAGCAAAACATTAAACTGTGCTGAATCTTAGTTTTATCTGTTAACATTTGGAAGAATACTACCTCTTTTATAAGGATTATTAATGAGGATTCAATGAAGCTTATTTAAATTGGTAGGAAGGGTGATCAGTGTTATATGAGACAGGAGGGGACAGGAAATGGAGTGGAATGCATTAAACAGGTTGAATCAAAAGTATTTGTAAGGTTCTAGGTTAATCAGTGATGATACAAAAATGTTACATTTTCAGTGAAGATATAATTTGAAAATATGGATTAAATTACCTCATTCTGGCAATAAAAACACTTTATCATTCATAGCATTTCTATTAACAGCCCTGTCAGCAAGGATTGTAGCTTTTGTTAGCACCACAATATTATAGCAATCAAGCAAAAATATAAATTGCATTTACAACTCCGGGTTTGAAGTATTTTTTCCCTTCCCAAGAATTTTTTATTGGATGCCGAATTTTCAGTTACAGGCTGATGGATAAATACAATAACTTCCTATGCCAAATCGTAGCCAATTATTCCCGTTTCACAGGGGCGGGAACAGGTTTAGAAATGTCAGATGCTGAGGAGGAGGGCAGGAGTTTAATCCAGATCATTTCATTAATGGCTTGCCTCTCGCCCCCCGCAATCTGATAGTTCCGAGATTATCATAACCCCCCTCTTCCCAGCCTTAATAATAAAAAAAAAAAAAATGGATGGGAAAACTTCAAAAAATCTTCGAAGGAGCCTCTAATGAGGAATCTTTCCACTATCTTCACTGTTGGTGTTGGACCTTCCTGTTTCCTGTCTTTACTTGCTCCTCCCACCTTTCTCCCAAAGCTAAAGTCCCGTCTTCGTTCTCATTGAGATTTTGTCATTTGGCGGATACAGTCCGTGACACATACCCAACCATGTGACTGGTGCCGGCAACACAGACAATATCTATCTTTTTTTTGCCCCTCCTGGAAATTCTAGCTTTGAAGTTAACACAATTCCCACTCTCTTAGCAGAAGTCTGGCTTCAAGCAGCCCAGACTGCAGCCCTGAGAGGGGACAGTTGCACTACCCAGGCCAAGCCAACCAAAACTCGAGTCCGGGGTTTCCGGAAGGAGAATCAAGGTCAGGAATGGGGGGTTCGCTAAAACCAACTTGCGCCCACCCCGCACAAATGTAAAGATTCACTCGTAGGTGAGCCAGACATGCGGCCCTACGTCGACTTTTCCAGTAAAACTTACTTTTATAAGTTAAGGCCCAGGCTTAAAAATTAAAAAAAAACCACCGGTTGTTATGGCAACGAGGCCCGGCCGCAGTTTCAGCCTGCGCGAACGTCGCCTGTTTAGCCAATGGCCGAGCGCGCCGTGCGCAGGGCCGCCAATGGGGCGCGAGCGGCGCGGTATTTGAATCCTGGAGGAAGGCGACGACGCGAAGAACCGCGGCGGTGCGGGCCCGCAGTCAGGCCTAACGGTGCCACGGCAGCCTGCAACCTCCCGCTCCAGTCCGCGTCCCTCCCCGGGCCGGGCTGGCTCTCCCGCCCCCCGCGTCCCTCATGGCGCTGCTCCGACGCCCGACGGTGAGTGGGCCCGGCGGTTCCCTAACACGAGCGGGGTGTGTAGGCCGCCTCTGGCTTTTTTCTGCTCAGTTTCTTCGTCCCACCTGCGCTACTTTCTCCTTTCGCCCGGCCGCCGGCTTCCCCCGCAACCTGGGCCCTGGGCGGGTCCTCTCCAATGTCGCCCTACTGTGGTCACTTGAGCTCCAACCCCGACCAGCGCTTGGGAGAAGGCAACGATCTGGCGGGCCTCCCGAGCCCTGGGCCTAGGTTCCCCAGGCTCCCCAGTGCCCTGTGTTGTTTGTGGTCCAAATGCACGTTCTTGGGATGTTCTATCCCCCTGCCCCCCTTTCTCACACTCCTTGCCAATTAAGGGATCGCTGGTGGGGCTGGGAAGGCCTGGAAGAAATTTTGTAGTTAGTGTTCTGAATGTATTAAACAACAGCCTAGGTTTTTAGATTTTTCACACTTGGCTGTCTATGAGTTGCCCTTTTATTTTGGCACAGGACTCTTCCAGATGAACTTCACTCATCTAAGGGTTTGTCCCTTAAAAGATTTATTTACTCAGTTGTAAATAGAGATTTTGCATATAATTTTGAGCAGTATGACACATTGAGAGAAAACGATCCAAATTCATTATTAGTTCATCTTTGCAAATATCAAAGTGTTAGGGTCTTTTGGGTATTTTGTTCCCCCTGTAGGCTAGAATTTTGTACCTGGCTCTGTTTTTCCTTCGCTGACACATAAAGGGCCTGGCGCACCTGAATTCCATCCTCCTACTTAGAAGGCTAGTTAAGGTTAATTTTCACTGCAGATGGATTTACACATAGTCTTATTACTAGGTTGCAAACCATAAGCGTTAAACTCTCATTCTTCCACTTTTTTCAATTGGTAGTTACTTCTGAAAAAATTGAACAGTGTGACTTTTGTGAATCCTAATAAGTAGAATACATTCAATATTTAATTCCTACTCTTAGGTAGATGTAAGTCAAACTGACATAATTTATGTCTAATCTGTCTCATAAAGTTATTTAAGGGATTCTTTCTAGCCCAGGGAACTTGCATTTTCCCTGCCTTTTTATCCAGGTAGGTCCATTCACACTCCCTGTTAGTTTTTAGGATCAGGACCCCCTAGTTCTCAGGGATAGCATATACTGTTATTTTCTCATGAAATGTTTATCACTTCTATAATGAAACTTTTTAAATGAATTGCTTTTCTTTTTTTAGTAAATTTTGTTTCTAAGCACATTGGATTTAAAGCTAATTAAAGTGTCCTAGCAATTATTTCATAGTATCCACTTAAGAATTTGAAAGAAAAACTATTTTACCCAAGAAAATAATTTTCTCAGTATTCTTTTTTTTTTTTTTTGAGACTAGGTCTCGCTGTTTTTGCCTGGGGAACCACAGGCTCTCGTTGCCCAGGGTACCACGAACTCAAGCAATCCCCAGACTCAGCTTCCCAGGTAGCTGGGATTACAGGCACGCGCCACCACACCCAGCTATTTTTTTGGAACTAGGTCTCGCTACGGGCCCCAGGTGGGACTCGAACCACGATCCCTAGCCCCAGCCACTTCATAGGCTGAAGCTTACAGGCACGAGCCACCGTGCCTGGCTTTCTCATTATTCTTAATATAAAAGAGTATACATGTCATGGCAACCTAGTTTTTTTTTACAAGTTTTTAAAAATTAGAAATGGACAAAGCCAGCATTCTTTTTAGACTCAAAATACAAAAGAAATGGAAAAATTAATAAATTTAACCTCATGAGTTTGAATCTCCACAAGTAATACAACCAAATTTTAGATTTTTAACAGCCCTTCCACATATTTCCATCTTTTCTACCACAGTTCCAGCTTTAACCTTCATTCCCAATCATACCAATTCTACTGCAGTTTTAAAAGAAAACATCTTCCCCTTTTATGTCAGAACTTGTTATTTAGCTTATCCCCTCCACTGCTCACCAAACTATAGAGAGACTGGAGTATATGATGACTAGCACAGTCTAATGCAGTCATGAGGACTACTTGGTTCGTACATGAATTCATTGTGGTAATCTCATTTTAAAAGCTGGTATCTAAAAGTTCATATAGGAGTCCTTCTATAAGGACCAAGATTAGGTTTTAAACCTCTTTTTATTAATAAACAGCCAGACTATTTGTAGCTTAATTGCATTTGTTATTTATCTCTGTAAAGGGGCATTTTTAAAATAGATACTTTTAATATATAGGAATCTTTGACATGGGTTTTATATGAGAATCACTAATCTAGGAAGCTCTTAGTGGAATTTTCCTTTTAATGAAAAATGGGATGAGTGATTTGCCTAACTTAGAGTAATGTTATCAATACAAATAGTGTTTTTACTGTAAACAGAACTGAAGCATAGAGCTAGAGTGAGGAACAAGGGTAAAATGGGGGGGGGAGGAGAAGAGATGGTCACAAGAGACTAAGATGGTTCACAGTTGATATGGTGGGAGAGAATCTTGGGGTAGACAATGATGTAAAATATATGTGTGCAATCAATTAAAAAATAAAATTAAAAAACAAATAGTGTTTTCAGATTTCCTAAAATTTACCTCCCTCCTAAATGGATCTCAACATACTCATCTTCCCCAAGTAGTTCTGCTTTTGGGTATCTGACATTAAGAAAGCATTTTAAGTTGACCTAACTCTTCATTGTTATTATTGTTTTAGGTGTCCACTGATTTGGAGAATAATGACACAGGAGTTAACTCTAAAGCTAAGAGCCATGTGACTATCAGGCGGGGAGTTTTAGAAGAAATTGGAAATCGAGTTTCAACAAAAGCTACACAGATAGCTAAGGTAACAGCCAAGGACCTTATGTGTGCATACATTACTACTTCTGTAAAGCACTGAGGGGTAACACTGACTCTCTTGCCCTATTTATATTTCCTTTTTCTTTATAGAAAGCTCAAGACACCAAAGTGCCAGTTCAACCTACCAAAATGACAAATGTCAACAAACAACTGAAACCTACTGCTTCTGTGAAACCAGTACAAATGGGAATGTTGGCTCCAAAGGTAGGAAGATCTGATTCACAAAAGAACTGAATGAAGCAGACTGTTTTGGGCTAGACTGGCAGGGTGTTTTTCATTATTGGTACAATCTTTGAAGAACATTCATATTTAGGGTGCTACTTTGAAATGAACAAACACTCCTTTTTATTTCATCCTTTTTTATGACTGAATAGTACTCTATGATGTGGCTGTTAACACCTCTTCTTGATCTAGTTATCCATTGTGGACATGTCCTAGCTATTATAATAATTCTCCTAGTATTGTCAATAATGCTGCTATGAATGTGTGGGACATAGGGTTTCTTTGTGTTGTTTATGGTTTCACAGTCTTTGGATAGATCCTCAGGAGTGGGATTGCTGGATCATAACAAAATTTCCATTTTCCATGTTTTAAAGTTGATCCAGATTGCTTTCTATAATGGTTGTATCATTTCACACCAACAATGTAGTAGAGTTCCTCTTTCCCTGTAGCACTTGAAGTTCTTTAATTTTTAATTTTGTTACTACCTTGGTCACATTTGTGTAATTATTGATCCCCTGATTCATGGCCCTTACTTTCCCCCCTCCCTTCCAATGCGCTGCCCGCGCCCCCCCCCCCCAGCCCCCGCTATCTGATCACTTCAACACCCCTCTTTCTGCAAATTGTTTGATAAAGTTGTTGGTCAATTGTCGATGTTTGGCCTGTTGATCTCTTCCTTTATCTGGTAGATATTCTTTTCCTGGGTGAGGACCTGAGTTCCTGTGACTTGTTGGTTCATGATGTTTAAGTTTCTAAGAATAACTCTGAGGCAGGTAGCTGGTCCGAGCTCATTTGAAAGCTCTTGTAAGGCAAGTGTGTGGCGTTGTTGTTGTTGTGGCATTTTCTGTTGTGCGGTTGACAGTCTCCTTTTCTCCAAGACCCCTGTGGTCACTGGGATTTGTGACTCCTGGTTCACGCTGGCTTCCTCCATTCTGGTATCTGTCCCATGGTGCTGCTTTTAAGCCTTTATAGTTCTGGCTTCTGGTGTTGGGATCCCAACTCTCAGCCCTGGGTGTTAGAGGGGTTCCAGCAGGAGGTTTTGTCCAGCTCCTCTCCATTCTCATGATTTACCATTCTGTTCTGTGGTTGCAGCCCCTTCTCTGTGGTTTTCTTTCCAGAATGGGAGAGGTGGGTGCTTTGCTCATCTTGGTGGCATCTCTGGATCAGGGGCTTGTTTCTTTAGCCCCTAGAGTGTTGTAGGTGAAGCTGTTTTACAGGTCACTTATGTGACTGGTCTCACAGTCATGTCTTGTGGTTCTGATCTTGCTCAGTTTGGGTCTCACCCAGGTTTATGATCATGCCCAGGCCTTTGTTTTTCTTCTTTTCTCCTGTGTGTCAGTCAGTAGATTGTTGGTTTTCTCATTTCCAGTGAGATCTGTTAGTAGTGGGAATGACAAGAGGGGGACACCCCTCATCCCACCATCCGCCAGCCCATGCAGAGGTGCTGCCCTGCCCCTGGATACATAGGAGCTAAAGGCAGCCTTCCCTCACCTTCACCGGGAACCCCAATGGGTGCCTACACAGGGCTCCTGCCAGTGGCCAGGGCTGCAGCAGGGGTGTGTGGAAGCCTCCGAGTGCAGGCCTCTCCTGTAGTTCTTTTTAACATGTGCCACTCCTCACGGGTGTGAAATGATATTTCATTGTGGTTTAAACTTACATCTCTTTTACTGAAATGATGATGAACTTTTTTTTTTTTTTTTTTTTTTAATGACTATTGATCTTCTATTCTCTTGGTGATTTATATGTTCATGTCTCTTTCCCTTTCTGAGAAAAACTCCGTATTGTTTTTCAGAGGGGCTGGACCAGTGTACATTTCCACCAACAGTGTAGGAGGGTTTTAATTTTTTCCACACCCTCACCAACATTTGTTTCTGGTCTTTGTTGCTATAGGTTGTTTTTATAGGGGTGAGGTGATACTTTCTTGTGGTTTTGATTTGTTTCCCTATTGGTAAGTGATAGAGTGAACATTTTTACGTGTGCTGTAGGACTACTTGTAGTCCATTTGTATTTCTTTAGAGAAGTGTATATTTAGCTCTTCTGCCCATTTTTGATTGGGTTCTTTGCTTTTTATTGAGTTGTATGAGTTGTAGATCTTGTAGATCTTGGATATTACTTCTCAGATGTATGGTGTGCAAATATTGTTTCCAATTTGATGGGATGTCTTTTCATCTTGATGTCTTTTTATTTTAATTCTTTCATTGTGCAGAGCTTTTTAGTATAATATAGTTTATTTTTGCTTTTTTTTTTTTCCTTTCTACTGAATTGAGTCCTAAAGGCATCACTGAAGCCAGTATCATAGAATGGTTTGTCTATGTTTTTTCTATGGGTTTCTGGTCTTAAATTCAAATCTTTAATTCATTTTGAATTAATTTTTCTGTTTGATATGAGAGAATGGTCTAGTTCCATTTTTCTTTATGTCACTGACTAGCTTTCTTAGTACCATTTGTTGAAGACCTTTTCTTCATTGTGTACTCTGGGCTCCTTTATATATAATAGATTAACTGTCCATAAATGTGGGTTTATGAACTGAAATTCTACTCCATTGGTCTGTGTGTCTTTTCTATTCCAAAAATATACTGTTTTGATTACTCTGGTCTTGTACTATAGTTTGAAGACTGGGAGTAATCCCTTCATTGCTCTTCTTTTTGTCAAAATGACTTTGACTATTGAGGATATTTTGTGGATCTATATAAATTTCAATAATGTTTGTGCTTTTTTTTTTTTCCATTCTTTAAATTTCTTACATTGGTAAATAGTTTTTGAAACTATGTCTCCCCTTTCCCCTGATGCCCCCTCCATTCCCTCAGTCCTCTCTCTTTGCTGTTTGTTGATGTATACTAAGTCCATTGGTCTTTTTCCTTTCCTGTGGTAGTGTCCTTTTACTGGATGAGAGACTGTTTCTTGGACCATGGCAAACTGTGCTGGTAGGTTTTCATTCTTTTTTTTTTTTTTTTTTTGAGACTAGGTCTCCCTATTTTGCCCATGGAATCGCAGGCTCATGTTGCCTGGGGTACCACAGACTCAAGTGATCCTCAGTCTCAGCTTCCCAGATAGCTGGGATTACAGGTGTGCACCACCAAGCCCAGCTAATTTCTGGGACTAGGTCTCACTGTGTTCCCCAGCAGGACTCGAACCGTGATCCCTAGCCCCAGCCGCTTCATAGGCTGAAGCTTACAGGCACAAGCCACCATGCCCGGCAGGTTTTCACTCTTAACTTTGCATTCAGCAGCCAGTCCATGCTCATTTGAGGGCTAACAATGTCTTCTCATTGTTGGGTGTCTTTTCTAATCTGTTCTTTGTGCCATTTTGCTACTTCTTCACTTTATAGGGGGCCCTTACCCCCAGTCATTGTCGGTAAATAAGTTTCTCGGTGAGGACAGGCATCTGTGTTCGCTCTATTTCTTTAAAGACTTCCATTGGAATTTTGATAGGAATTGCTTTGAATCTGTGTATTGCTTTGAGTTAGATGGACATTTTGACTGTGCTAATTCTTTAGTCCATGAGCCTGGAAATGAATAGCTTTCTATTTCCTTGTCTTACTTCATTTAACAATGTGTTGTAGTCTTCATTGAATAGAACTTTCTCCTCCTACATTGTTTTTATCTAGTTATTTAATACTTTCTAATGTTATTGTATCTGAGATTGTTTTCTTGATTTTTCTCTTCTAGTTTATTTGCAAATAGGAATGCAGTAGTCTTTTGTATACGAATATTGTAGTCTGCCGCTTTACTGTATTGACATATTGTTTCTATTAATTTTTAGTGGAGTCTTTAGATCTTTCTCTGTATATTATCATGTCACCTGCAAATAATGATAGCTTTACTCTTTCTTTTGCCTAAGTGCTCTAACTAGGACTTCCAACCTTCACACCAGGGTGAGCTATTTTATTGGGGCTTTGATTTGTATTTACCATATAATTGATAATAGAACAATTTTTCATGTCTGTAGGTCATTTGAGTATCATCTTTAGAAGAGTGCTTTTTAGGTGTTTTGCCTGTTTTTGTTGTTGGGTTGAGTAAAATTTTTATGAATTTTGGAGATTAGCCCTTGTGAGATTTGTAATGTGCAAATATTGTTTCTATTCTGTATTTTTGTGATGAGATTCAAAAGCTTTTGCAGTATAAAAGCTTTTAAATTTGATTTTGTTTCCTTTCCACTTGTTTCCCTTGCTGATGGGGTTGAGTCCCCAAATAGATATTTGCAGTGAATACCTGTAATGTCCCGGACCCCTATGTTTTCTCTGAAGTAATTTCTGGTTTTTTTTTTTTTTTTTTTTTTTTGCATGTGGTTATCCAGTGTTTCCCAACACCTTTTAATAAAGAGGTTATCTTTCTATAGTATTTCATTGGTCTTCATTTCTGTTTCTGTTTTAGTACTATACTGTTTTGATTACTGTTGGTGTATAATAAAATTTGAGGTCATGAAGTGTGATACTTCCATTTTTCTTTTCTCTTAAGATTGTAGAATTGCTGTAGTTATTTGGGACTTTTGTGGTTCTGTATAAATTTCATAATTACTCAGTTCCTAGAAAAAAGTCATTTGGCTTTTGATAGGTATTGCATTGAATCTATAGATTGCTTTAGATACTAGGGCCATATTAATGATATTTATTCATTTATTCATGAGCTCAGGATACCTTTCCATGTCTTTGTGTTTTCTTTCAATAGAGATTTATAATTTTCAATTATAAGTCCTTCACCTTTTTTGTTAAACTTACCTTAGGTATTTCATTCTTTTTGGTGTGATTGTAAATGGGGCTATATTCCTTATTTCCATTTCTTCTGATACATTGTTTGCGTAAGAAAAGCAACTGATTTTTCTGTGCTGAATATGTATCTTCCCACTTGTCTGTTTTCTTTTATTTCTGTTATTTTGGTAGTCTTTTGGGCTCTCTAATTACATTCATGTTACATCTACACATAGGGATAGCTTCACTTCTATTCCAATTTGAATTCCTTTTATGTGTTTTTCTTATGTATAATTAGTCAAAGCCTAATTATTTTGACTAAGACTTCCAATACTATGTTTAATAATGGGAACAATGTACCTGATAGCAGCAGAAATACTCTTAGCTTTCTACCACTACGCATGATGTTGGCTGTGGGTTTGTTACATATGGCTTTTATAATGTTTAGATAAGTTCCAGTGACATTTCATTGAATGTTTATCATAGTCAATGTTGAATCTTGTGAAACACTTTTTTGGCATCTTTTGAGTTGATGTGTGATTATATGTTTCTTGTTGACCTGGTGAATGACACTGATATGCTTATGTTGAAGTAGATGTGCATGCCTGGAATAAAGACTACCTGGTGTTGGTGGGTGATCTTTTAATTTTATCAATTTATTTTTATTGGTTACTTACATGGAATATTTTATTTATTTTTAATTCTTTTTTAGTTTTCATAAAACATTGGTCATATTTGTATAGTTGCTCCCTTTATGGCTCTCCCTATATCAACCTCCCCCATGATTTTTTTTTGACCCCCAACCCGATTTTTTAAAATATATTGTTGTATTCAGTTTGCTAGGGTTGTGTTGAAAAGCATTGCTTTATGTGTACCAGAGATATTGGCCTATATATTTTTTTATATTTACTATCTTTGTTTTTGGAATCAGAGTAATACCTCATAGGATAGATGAGGGAGTTTTCCTCTCTCTGATTTTTTTTTTTCTTGAAGAGTTTGAGTAGGATTGGTATTTGGTCTTTGGTGGTGTGGCAGAATTCAATGGAGAAGCCTTCTGCCCCTGGGCTTTTGTTCTAAGGGAGACATTCAGTTGACTGGTGGTGTATATATATTGATGTTATAACTTTCTAATGTATTGATCCCTAATCATTTATAATGTCCATTCCTGTCTCCAGTTACCTTTATTAACGGGTTGCTTATTTTATCTAATATAATTATGACTGTCCCTGGCTTTGTTTTGGACCCATTTGTAAGTTTGGGACCCATGTTTCTCTTCAGAGCTTAGATTATCTCCTGGAGGCAACAGATAGTTGGGTTTGGTTTTTGATCCAACCAGCATTCTGTGCTTTTTGATTGGTGAGTTCAGTCTGTTTACAGTTAAAGTGATTATTGACATATAAGGGTTTGCTATTGCCATTTTGTCTTTTAGAGTATATTTTATTTTCTTATTTAATCTTTTATGGCTTTTCTTTGCTTTGATTTAGATAAGAGTGTTATGGTTAACATTTCTTACATGGAGGTTTAATGTTTACAAATGCCTTCAGCTTCTGTTTGTCATGCAAGGCCTTTATTTCTCCCTCGTATCTGGAGGAGAGTCTTGCAGGAAATTGTATTCAGTATTTTGAAATCATCATTTCCTCAGAGAAGTCAGATGTATCACCCATGGGGGTAGTACCTTTATAGGTTATCTGCTTTTTCTCCCTCACCACCTTTAATATTCTTTATCTTGAACTCTTGCTAATTTCACAAGTATATATCTTGAGGTAGGTCTTGTTATATTTAGGCGTTTTTTTCAGGTTCATGGATTTGCACAATTCCTTTATTAGGTGAGGGAAGTTTGCCTTTATTATTTCTTTGAATAGGCTCCTGGTTTTCCCCTCTCTCTTTCCTCTGGGATTCTCATTAATCTGACAATGACCTCATTTTGGTGTCAGTTCTCGAATTGCCTCTTAATTTTTTTTAACATCTCATTTCTTCCACCTGGGTGCTTAATGCATTATTATCTCTGAGGTCACTGATTTGATCCTCCATTTGATCTGCCTACTTGCATGGCTTTCTTAGAGTTCTTGATCTCATTTATTGTGCTCTTTACTGTCTGAACTTATTTTCTTATTTATAGATTGAATTTGTCTTCTGTTCATCGATTTTATCTCTGAAATAATTTTTCTCAACTTTTGTGACTCTCTTTGTTCAGATTTTGAGTTCTGCTGTATTTTGTTGATTTGCCTTTCTATTTTCTTCTGTTTGAGTTTCTTGTAGTAGTTCTGAACTCCTTCTAATAGGGATAAAGTTTTCTGTCTTTTTGTGTTTGGGCTCAAGAGAGTAAGTAGTTCTCAGTTTGTGATGACGTGTTCTCCTGAGGTGTCATATTTCTTTCCATATGTTATCTTTTTGTCTGCCCATTTTACTACTTGAAGCTGCCTTATTTTATTATTATGTACATAATCTTCAGCAGCAACATAGGGGGAATTAAAGTTTTTCTTTTCCCACAGGTGGTGCTATTGCCTTATTTGCTTTCTTTATGTTGGTCTTTGCTTCCTTCTGTTTGTAGTTGGATCTGTTTTGTAGTTACTGAGTCAATAAGCTGGGAGAAGAGTTTGGAGGGGTCCAGACATTAGTATGGATGAGTTGAGGTGGGGCTGATTCCTGTTCGTGGCACCCCTGATACCCCTCTTCTCTGGGGTTTGGGATAAGAGATTTGGTAGTAGTGTCTGTGCTCCAGTCTCAGGATTTGCAAAAGGGGAATACAAATTAAAATGCCTGTCTTGCTATTATCTTTGTGGGGGAACCCAGTCTGTATAAAGCGTTCTATCTTTTCCATAAGACATCCCCCTTCTTGAAGGGTGTGTGCCTCTGTACATAAGGCTGCCCCCTCTCTCCCTTCTGCTTTTCCCTCACTGAGTTGACAGCCATGCCACCAGTGTCCTCTGTTCTAGACCACAGCCCTGGGGTTCCTAAGTTCTACCAACTTTCTATTTAGTATAGCATAAATTACCTCAGTTTTGAACCAACTTAAGTCTGTACTAGTCTGCTGTCCAATAGGTGATTAATTCCAGTCCTATTCTTGGGACTGTCTCAGACCTGTGTCCATCTTACTCAGTGTGCCAAGGGCTACAGTTAGTGGGGCCAGGCTCTATCATTGGCTCTCCCTGCTGGTAACTAGACTCCTGTAACTGGCTGTTAGGAGCAACCTGACTCTGGTGGCTGGTAGCTGGCGGCCCCAAATGGCCAGACTATTATGGCTGGCAGTTGCTGGTTGGCCTCCCACAGGTGGTCCATTACAGTCTGAGACTTTTGGACTTTTGCAGCAACTGGGGACCTCACTGGGCTTGCCACCCATGGGCACTGTTGTTGCTGGTACACATGGCATTCTGTCTTACCTTCAGGAGCTATTAGCTCTGTTTTCTGCAGTCTACCTGAGTAAAAGGGGTTGGCAAACACAGATTTTCATTCTGCAGCCATCTTGTCCTTGATCCCACTCTATAACTTTTTTTTTTTTTTTTGAGACTAGGTCTCATTATTTTTGCCCATGGAACCGCAGGCTCATGTTGCCCGGGGTACCACAGACTCAAGCCATCCCCAACCTCAGCTTCCCAGGTAGCTGGGTTTTCAGGCACGTACCACCACGCCCAGTTATTTTTTGGGACTAGATCTTGCTGTTTGCCCCGAGTGGGACTTGAACCGTGATCCCTAGCCCCAGCCGCTTCATAGGCTGAAACTTACAGGCAGGTGCCACCATGCCCGGTCCACTCTATAACTTTTGACTGGTGACTTAAGACTGTTTACATTTAAAGTGGTTTTCTTTCTTTCTTTCTTTTTTTTTTTGAGACCAGGTCTCACTGTTTTTGCCTATGGAACTGCAGGCTCACGTTGCCCAGGGTACCACAGACTCAAGCAATTCCCAGCCTCTCAGCTTCCCAGGTTGCTAGGATTACAAGCACGTGCCACCATGCCCAGCTATATTTTTTTGGAAGTAGGTCTCTCTACGTACTCCCAGCAGGACACGAACCATGATCGCTGGCCCCGGCTGTGGTTTCCTGGGCTGCCGCTTACAGGCATGCGCCTGTAAGCCTGACTACGTTTAAAGTGGTTTTAGAGACATAAGTGTTCATTTGCCATTTAATTATTTTTGGTTTGTTCTACTGTCTTTGTGTGTTCTGCTTTTTTTTTTTTTTTTAAAAGAGACTAGGTCTTGCTGTGTTGCCCAGGGTTGTCTCGAACCCATGGTTTCAAGTGATCCCGAGCCTCAGCCTCCCAGGTAGCTGGGATTACAGACATGCACTACCATGCCCAGCTGTGTTCTGTTTTTCTTTGTGGATTCTGCTGAGGTTATGATGTGATGGGCTATTTGTGTGAGAGTGTGGATGGTCTGGTCTCCTGTTCTGTTGGGCCATGTTCTTTCTCCTCCACGTTGAGTGTTTTAGGTGTCTGTTGCCCCTATGTTCACTGTTCTGTTGCTTTTTAGTAACCCCCTTTAAGACTTCTTTCATATATGACTTGATGTTGATAAATTCTTTTAGCATTTGCTTTTTAGTGAAGTTGTTTATCCTTCCTTTGTGTCTTGAATGTTAATCTTGCAAGGTTGTCTTATTTAAATATTTTAATTAGTCTGCCAATTCTTTGTGCTTGTAGTATTTCTACTTGAAAAATTTGCTGGCAGTCTAATTGGTGTTTTCTTATAGGTTACCTATTTTCCTCTGTTTTTAGTATTCCATCCTTGTTGACTGTCAACAACTTTATTGTAAAATATCTTGCTGTGTGTCTGTTTGGAACTCTTTGGGTCTCTTAGATCATGATATCTGGTTTGCTTCCCATTCTTTTTTCCTGGGGTCCTCATGATACAAATTTTATTTTCTTTTGGTTAGCCTATAGGAAAGGTCCTTACATTATTATGTTCAGTTCTTTTATTTTTTCTATGTGGCCATATTTCTATATTCTCTAACTTTGTGCTTTCAAGCCCATTAATTTTCTACATTACTTCTTGTTTGTTTGCTCTTGAGGCCCTCAATTATATGCTTTTTAATTCACTATTATTTTTTAAGTACCACTACTTCTAATTGTAGCTTCTCATAATTTTTTTTTTTCCTTGAGACTAGGTCTTGCTATTTTTTACTGTGTAATTGCAGGCTCACGTTGCCCAGGGTACCACGGATTCAAGTAATCCCTAGTCTCAGCTTCCCAGGTAGCTGGGATTACAGGTGTGCACCACCACGCCCAGCTATTTTTTTGGAACTAGGTCTTGCTATGTTGCCCTGAGTGGGACTTGAACCGCGATCCCTGGTCCCCACGGTCGCTTCCTAGGCTGCTGCTTACAGGCATGCGCCACCATGCCTGGCTCATGATTTTCTTTTTTTTTTTTTGGAAACTGGGTCTTGCTATTTTTGCCCATGGAACCGCAGGCTCTCGTTGCCCAGGGTACCACAGACTCAAGCAATCCCCAAGATCGGAAGAGC